>DWNE01000007.1:0-62763 GCA_018249875.1 Cecropterus toxeus
ACAATGTAAACTTGCTATAAATAATATATATATTTTTTTTGTTACATTGAAGTAGCAAACGAGCATGCAGTCCACCTGATGGTAAATGGTTACTACCGCCCATATACATATAGAAATAAATTCACATATAACAGGGGTTCTATCTGAATTCGATAACTAACAAGGTCACCTCATATGTAAGTGAGCCGGCAACCACACCCTTCCACCGAAACGTAAGAACTGCTTTACGCTAGAAATGCGTGTGGCGGTGGTACTTCGCCGGTCGAACTACACTGATTCTACCACCGTGTAAATCTATTCACTGATAATCCATATCATGAAAATATTCTAGTATAGCATGTCAATTACTGTGCACACGGCCTAACGTCACTCACCCCAGGGCTGACGTGGGGTGGCCGCGCCCAACGCATTTCATCGCGAAATCACGGCTTCGATTATGTCACTGTAGGCAACCCGCCTGATATGGTTCCTACATACGCCCATATGTACGCTTCCATAGCTCATAGCTACTGATACTTGGTTATACGAAATAGTGATACCGTTATGCCGCAATGCGTACGTGTTTATGTGTAATGAAGGCTCGTTAAAGCTTTCATTAATTCAATCGACGATCCTTGCCGTCTTGTAGCATTGCCTAGTATCTTGGAATGGTGAGCGTCGAAGATTTTGAGTTCCATTCTCGGCCAAGTGTACGAGTACATCCTTTGCCTTGTGTCTTCGAGCGATCAACATCGAGGTTTCTGTTCGATCCTCGGCCAAACATACATTATTTGAATGATGAATAGATTCTAAATCTGGGTTTGGGATTTGTATAGTATTCAGTATGTAACTGATAACCATAAAATGGGCGACGCTCTACCATAAGTGTCTTAAGCACTTGGAGTAACAGTTTATCAACGTTACACATCTTCTAATTAGAACTGATTAATATTATTATTCTTTAGATTACTTAATTTTATAATTAATTAAAAGTATCAACTAACCTTGAGTAAAGCGAAGCGTAAACTCTATTTTCTTGCAAAATAAAGTAAATACCATCTCCTCGGTCACCGAAGAAATAATTTTACTTCATTATCTTTCTACACGACACTGGAATGTTTATGGCTCCATTCATAAACATGTATTGGTTTATTCAAGGCCCGGTCCCAGTATTGAGACGTCGAGGCCGTCGGACCAAGGGAACATCTCGATCCTTTCGCAGTATTACACCCCAGATTGCGACCATGACCTAATTCAAAAGTTTACAAAATAATTTATAAAATATACTATGATAAACATATACAACTACAGTCCATTAATAAGAAATACTCAAAACGAGCTAGGTGTTTTTGTGTTGCTTTATAGTTGTTATAGGAGAATGAATTAGGTTTAGAATATCATTCGTACCTCTTGGGTATCATACCTCTACTCATACCTAAAGATCCTGCGGTTACGGCTATGCATGAAATATCTAACAAACGCTAACGCATCTTTGTTTTTGGTATAGCCGGAACTTTCGCACGATAGAAATGTGTACGTTGATATTGAAGAAGGATGCTAGTATTGTAAAGACTTGCGTTTTTATCGTCTATATTTTACCTTCAACAACTTTATAAATGTCGTATTCAATGAACACTCAATTAATTTATGCTTAGTTTCAATATGGTATGTATGGAAGGTCTAACAGTATTTAATAAACGAAACATGCGTGTGTAACATGTCTTTGATCCCTCGTTATAGGGGTAGGTAACGCTGACAATAAAGACGCTACAGCGGGCGAGGGCGCGTCCCGGCAGGGCCTCAGCCACCCTGCCCGTGGCCGTGACCGAATTCGCGCGTCAACCCACTTTTCTAAGACTTTGAGAAACGTGTTACTCTCTATAATAAATTGAATATAATTTATCGTTGGCTCTTTCATATATCATAACGTAATGTATATATCATAACGAAAAAGAAACCCGTATAGGTAGTAAACGTAGTTGATGTTTACTATACGGGTTTTTTTCGCTACGAGACATGATTCGCAACGAAATCCGTAGACGAACTAAGGTTACCGACATAAGTCTCAAAATTAACATGCTGACGTGGCAATGGTCCTCGAGTGGCGACCACGTTTAGACAAAAGGAGCACAGGTCGCCCTTCAACCAGGTAGACCGATGACCTAAAGAAGATAACGGGAAACCGTTGGATTCAGAAGACACAGGACCGGTTGGAGTTGCGCCGTTTAGGGGAGGCCTATGTCCAGCAGTGGGCCTTGAAAGGCTGATGGGTGGATGGATGGCTAGTTTTTTTCGATTTAATCGTAGTTTGCGGGCAAGGTTCCGATCATGTCCAGTGCTTGTTTTTAATTCACACACTGATTTCTACTCAATTACGCTACTTAAAAAGTAGTTAAAGACTGTTTTAATAGTTCTATGAATGGCCAGTCATAATCGGTCATGAGCGGGACAGAAAATTATACATACATTATAAAATATTTACTATAATTTTACTTCCCAAAAGAACTACCAGGTGCAATGTTACTATAACTATTATCTATAATAAGTTAACTTCCTTATACTAAATTTGTCTAAATGCTAGATGTCCTAATACTACATTGATGTAACTATAATTGAAATATATTTAAAGTATTTCGTGCCAAAAATGTAGCTCAATAATCATCTCCATATCACGGACAAGATGATAATTTACATAAAATTTCATGCGGAAATTAATTGAACTAAAAGACCGTATAACACAAACATGAACCATACTTTCGCATTTGTATTAATAGTATTCTCGTATTTTAAATTAAGATAATTATGAATGCTTTGCTGTGCTCATAATTCTTTCAACGCTATTTTTATTTTTAGTTTGGTGTTAGATCAAGGCACTTGACCGTACGTTAATTAATATGTTACATAACAACCTGATAACTTCACAAACCATTAATGAGTTTTCATGTCAATTTGTGTATTCTCTGAATATTTAAGGCAAAATATTGTTCCGTGTTTTCTTCAATTTCCATGACCTGCCGTGGAAAAATCCAATTAATAAACCACAGACGTTGATTTACCGGCGTATCGTGAACTTAACAAAATTACCATTTAACCTTGAGCATAAGTTGGTAAACAAAGCTTTCGCGATATTTCGATTGCCTCCATAACACATCCACAAAAAGATTACTCAAATAGGTTATAGGCACATAGACGAACGAATAACATGTTTCACGGCATCCCATCAATCTTTGTGAACGTAAACGAGAGTTACAAATCGCGACTTTAAAATTGGGAACTCGTTAAACTTATTTGAGTCGGATAGCTACTATTCAAGATTTTACTTGCGCCATTTCGATGGAAATTGAGACATTGCTAGGCCGAAAGTATTACAAATGAGACACTGATACGATTCTGGTAACAAAAAAAAATATATCGGGGAATTTTTGGGCGGCGCGGGGCGGCTTTCCCGGCAAGTGGAAAATGGCGTCGCCGGCACTCAACGTGCAACCGGCGAAGCGGTCGCACGCCGACCGGGACCTAACGTAACGCAAACTTAGACGATTGTCGTAACTCGTAACACGTTAAACTCAACCAACCTTACGCTGTTGTACGCAACGGCGTTAAACGACGCGCTTTGTGCTATTCAACTGTTTAAGCTTAGTACAATATAGATGGAAAGTTAAACTTTTGTAAGGGTTCAAGTGGTATTTGTTTGAGCGAGAATGACTCTGGACAGGGGTGAAAGTTTTAGTGCTAAGATCCAGCCGGCGGCCTCCGTGTCGTGCCTGTCGCAGTGCCAAAACATTTTCGGGAAGAGGCTCAAGCGTTGGGGTTCCACCGGATCGTGGGTGAGTCGCTGATACTTCTTTTGTTCTCTTCGCTGACTTAGGCTGACTTGGATCTAAAGGTAAATATTGTCTTTTGATGAATTGAAGTCAGATGTATGCACAATATATTACTATAGATGTGTACTAAATTTGAATATTTATACGTCGTATCAATCGGTTGTGCTCAAATTGAAATTTTACTAGTTTAAAGTATGAATAACTTCAATATTTAGCTTACAATATATTTATAAACAGTCGATATATTATACTGATAAAAATGTGCCTATGTGTAAGTACACACAGTAAGTTTAGTAACAGATTATCTAATCGTCCATTCAAAAGCTTTGTATGACTACACAACGATCGTACAACTCAATGTTTACGTTCATAAATTTAACGAATGGACATTAGCATAATAAAATGATAGCATTAAAAGAATTCGCATTTCGCTATGCGATCCCATTATTTCGTGACAATTTGCAATGAGCTCATAAAAATGGATTTATACGACAGAATGGAACAAACGACGAGGCTAATTTACTAAGAATACTGACTATAAATATAAAATCAAACGGATAAACGTGTACTGCGGCTTATATTATTTATTTTACGAGATACGCTTGGAGTTTAAATTATGCTCGCCGTCCACTGTTGGGAATGAAATTTGCAATTTTTCTAGCCGGTAAAACTAGTACTTTCTGTCGAACCTGTCTTGTTAAGTTATAGCGTGTCTCTGGATAAATTGATAAGTTTTATTTGATAGTATTTTTAAATTACAATTCATGGTTTTATGTCTTGAGATTCTTCTTTAGATTCATTACATTTTATTTATAAGAACTTTTCACTTACTTTATTTACCTTATTATTTGCAATACAATCACTTGTATACTTCTATCTAGTAAAATCTAGTAAAACTTGTATCTCAAGCTTTATAGATTCTATTGTAAGCCATAAAAGGACAGTCATTAAATCGATCTTTAGCTCTCATGGTCACTAATGGGAGAAGTATTTGCGTTTAATGGTCACATGTTATACGTATACACATTTAACGTGTCGTCAATTTTAAATAATAAAAAATGTATTTGTTATTTAGTTTTGTGTTTAAAACGAAATGAAGAAAAATATGCCAAACATTTTCGTCATCAACTCTGTAGATTAGAAAGCTTGAATTGACAGCTTTTCATTTAATAATAATACAAATACGAAAGTTTCATTTACAAAAGCCCGTGCATTAGACATTTCATTGAATTATATCAAGCGTGATCGGTCGATCTACTTAAGGGCGCTATCTCACCTGCCAGAGTTTTGACGAATAGCCAACTTTCATTCGCTTTCACTCCGCCCATTATCTTGTAATTACGGACCTTCGCGTACCCGCGGCCTTATCAGCGCCCTAGACGTAATATTAGTTTGGAGCCTGATAGTTTTGTTATTACTTTCATTGTAGCCTTAAACATTTGTCATTGTCTAAACAGAATTGCGAATTTACGACTTGATACATATGAAATTATGATAATTTGTTCGCGAACCGTTAAGCGTTATGTTAGTGTAAGCTGGGTCCGAATTAAATTTCCGGTCTAGATGTTGATGTGGTTCTATTTCGCATAGTTTCTTAAGTTATCTCTATATTAGCCGATAACACTCAGAACGCAGCGAATTCAGCGAATAAGCCATGAGAGTTAAACGTTTGCGAGTCTATTAATAGAACCAGCGTTTTATTTTTAAGTGTTCAATAATAACAACCTTCAACTAGATTTATTTATAGAAAATGTGTAAGCATACTATAATCATTTTTAGTACGAGGAAACACATAAGTTTCGTAGAGGGCGGAGAATTTGACACCTAACAGTTCAATTTCTTACCCGCGATGTTGACTAAGTTGAATTTCTTATTGCCTGCTACCACAGAGCAAATAACAATACTGCCGCTATAATACAAATACAACCACAATAAAAATAAACCACTTACAACGGTCTTGATTATGATTACTTTACGTGAAACATAATCCAATACATAAATGTTAAATCTATTTTATATGAATGTAATTATAATAGTTTTTTATTAATAATATCTAGTTTTTATTATTAATACCATAAAGAGTATTAGTTATTGCAAAAGTTATGAAAATAGGAAGAAAATTCCTTTGTTGTACAACACCTACGCGAAGACGATCCAAACTCAATATATTTCTTTAGAACTAACTCTAAAGACTAAGTAACTCTTAACAGACTAATGCGTAGTGCGTAAAAGTCTCATAAAAAGTGAAATGAAGATTAAAATGATTTAAAAATTGTTATATTATCGACTACATTACCAAGACACGACCGTTGTAAACTAACATTACTTTTCTAATTCCATTACAATAGGTGTTATAAGAAAATAAACTTACAGGGTGAAAACATAAAAGTACAACACGTTTCAATTCGTAATGGTGGTTCGTTGGTCGCGTGACCATCGCGTGACCGCCACGTGACGGCTTCCGATGGCACCCGACAAATGGCCGAGCCATGACATGATATTGACGGAACACTTTCCCTTATACATTAGGGGTTTTAATGTGACTTTTGAAACGTCATTACCCGTCTTTTCTGATGGCGACAGATATCGATTATTACGAATAGTTAAAATTTGTTAAACTCAGTGCATCCAAATCAATATTAATATTTTTTGTACGTCAAACAAGTTTTCTATACCAATAGCCACCCTAAATGAGATTAAATTTTAAAATTCTTCCTTTATGTTACGGTACACCTAATAAGGGACGTCCCTACTATATAGGCTTCTAGAGACATTGCATTAAGCGGTGCGTTATCAATAAGACAGTAATGTGATAGAGTTAATGTATCGATATTCATTACTCATTTAAACCCCCTCGCCTCGGATAGTCAAAACGAATCTTATAACAACATAATCGATTCCAAAATCATCAATGTAATTAAACTTTACTAATTGACGTATCTAGCCGTCGAATAAAGAACGGTTTTACGATTTTCGTAATGACTTTTATTGCTCGTAAAAGCGTTTTTCACACCTATAAAAGAACAGAAGTGTGCCTTGTGGCGCAATAGAGCAACACTTCAAAAACTATTTCGCTATTAATGCTATTCGGAAATACTATCGTGTTTTTTGAAAAAAAAATACATAATATTTAAGAGATTTAAAATACAAACGATCAAAAGGACTTTACTAAGATTTACGCAATGTTTTTAATAAGAGTATAATTTTGTGTAAAGCATGAGGGATTTGGCTAAACAGCTGCCCGATAATGTTTATTTTACGAGTAGTTTCACAGTTCAACGCATAATTTATAGCTAAAGATGCGCAGTGCGTTTTGCATTCGTCCATACATATAGGCGATACGTAAAAATGAATACACAAGTCACAATCGCAAACGGGTTGGCAGAGGGTAACGCTCCCGTTGGACGGAATGGTCACCGGGTCTATGGCGAGACCTTGCTCCGAGCAGCGAAACTGGTCCGGTGGTCGCGGGCGTCGCCGCGAACTGGTTCCGCGGAGTCAAGTGCGGGGTTTACGTAACACGCGAAACGTTGGTGCGCGTAAAGTCATTGTCATGATCGTCACGGCTTAATTGCCGACGCGGGACAACTGCGATCGTGACGTCGCTCGCGCAGTACCCCGCCATGATTGCCAAATTAGTACCAAATGCATACTTCAGTACGGAACCTAATCTGATAAGAAGGTCTTTTAGTGTTGATAATATTTGTCAAGCGAAAGAAGCTTACATATCCATGTTCCTATTATTTATTAATTAGTAGTGTCGATGTGTGTTTATAATAAATCTCTTTTACGTTTTTCGGCCTAAATGATACGCGAAAAATTATGCAGTGTTGCACTATAGACCGTAGCCGTTAAAGTAACGCTTATTGTACCCTCTCGTGTAATTTAAACTTTTCTAACAAGTTTGATTTCGGTAAATTTCTTGTTAAGTATACAGGAAATGTACCAGTATTATATAACACTGTCTAAGGTAAAGCCAAAAATCCTTTCAAAGATAAATATGCAAACACTTGCACACCTACGTTATCTCCGCTGCCTTCCAAGAGACATGTAGGCAGGCAGACAAGGTACTGAAAGTATGTTTTATTTTTAATCCGCTGCAAGCATTCAATTTGAACGAAGTAGATATATAAATAGAATTTCCGCCCACTCTACACGAAAACTAATATGTCAAGGTTCGTTTAGAAAATGTTTATGGTTTCCTACGAGCGTGTAATTAGCCGATTCACAGCGTCCGCTCAAAATAAAGTGAGGTGATATAGTATGTATTTACCCTAATTATAAATAATTCTTTAAATAGTGATAGGGTATTAGTATATTAGGTAGGTAATAGTACAGTAGGGTGTACTGGATTCGAATTTCAAAAATATGTCTTTGACTTTTGTTATGAAGAAGACAGAGGGACATTCGTAACATGAGAAATTAACTCTTGCAAACAATGAAAATCATAATATTTTTAATGTAAAAAGCGAGAAATGAAGAATAGAAGAAGCCTAATAAGTAGAATATTAGATCCTTATATTCTAACAGTAGATCAGTGTTCAGCAATGTAATATTGGGTTGGTGATAGTTAATACATAATCACAACCAAATCACTCGGAGAGCCGGATTACTTAATCAATGGTAGTTTACTACTTATTATACGACTGCAATCATTTTATATATAATTTCTGGATGTTTCTCACACTATTCTGGCCTAATACACCATACCAGCAATACATAACAATGAGAGCGTATTTTGTCGCATTTACACACATGTATACTAAGCCTCCTCTCATCATCTACACTAATACTTCGAGTATTCAAATACTCTTTACGACAATCACTACCATTAGCTATACCATTGACGAGTAAATAATATCCACTTCTATTAACACCATAATGCAATACGATCGATATAATACTACTATACGACCATCATCCTATCCATATTATTGAAGTTAGTGAAAGCTGCATCGGAATGGATGCTGTCGTTTAAATAGACATTTAAATATACTAGATTCAGAATACGACTTCTTCCGTGTAGTCTATATTAAATCTTTAATGTGGCGTCTAACTAATTCTAACTTAATTCTCTCTTAATACATAGGTACAATTAGTTTTCAAACGTTTAAAACTAGAAAACTCCGAAGACTAAAGTTTCATTAAATAAAATTATTAAATAAGTTATTATCAAAACTTTGTGTATAATTTTAATCGTTGACTGTATTACAATCATTGGTGATTTAAAGTTGTAAGCAGTTCTTATAATATAAAAATCCACTTCTTAAATCTGTACTTCTATATTTATGCGTATTAATAAATTAATATATAAAGAGTTAGTTTGGTTGAACGCGCTAATCTCGGAAACTAGTGATTCGAATTGAAAAAAATATTCGTATGTTGAATAGACTATTCATTGAGCAAGGCTATATAACACCACACTGTTTGTTTTTTTTTATGTTAGCGGGTGAAACCGCCGGTCACAGCTAGTATATCAATATTAGTGATGATGAAACAACGCGTCGGTACTTAAAGATTTTATACTTCTCTCACTAGTACAATACAGATTTCACTTCGGTATTATTTTCGTTCACCTTCAAACAATGCTTGTTCGTTTTGTTGTTGAAAAATTGAAAAATTACTTTGAAATTGATGTCGGGATGTCAGGGTCGCGTCTCTTTGAACCGACAAATCAGAAATGACGACTAAATAGACGATTTTATTTTTAAAAAGGTAAATGTGGTCAACAAAATAACTTCAAGTTCAGACATATTTGGGGTATACGAGTATGTATGTATTATTAGATTTAGTATAAACTTTAAATTCAAGTCTGCTAAAAGATATTTATAGAATTTTAAGATACGATACGGAATAGTATAATTATGCGATACCTGCTACCTAATAGTACATTTAAGCAGCAAACTAGAATGTAGTCAACTTGGCGGACACTACTGCCCAAAGATATTTGTAAGCAACTTCATATAGATCAGGGATTCTATCTGAAGTCAATTACAGAAGCTTTGTCATTTCTGGGAACTAAGATAGTCACCTCACCCTCTATACCGCCCCGATCGGACTAAACCCTGTCTACCGCCTTTTAGTATTACATAAATAGTTACCTATATGGTCTCTGATCAACCCATTATTGTTCCGCAGCTAGGCATGGGGCTCCACCGTGCTGGACAAGTCAGTATTGGTGGACTTCACACACCTTTGCAAACTTTTTTTCTGAACAACTATCAGGTGTATATACAATCTATTCTCTACTAAAATATTATAAAGCAGTAGAGTTTGTTTGGTTGAACGCGTTAATCTCAGGAACTACTGCTTCGAATTGTAAAGTTATTTTTGTGTTGAATAGTAAATTTATCGTGGAAGGCTTTAGGCTATATATCATCTCACTATGTTTGTTTGTTTCTAATAGATTGTTCTCTAATAAACGCGGGTGAAACTGCGTGGCACAGCTAGTCAGTTATAATTAAATTCTAATCTTATAAAAACCAGTGTTGCGTGCTTAGGATTCGAACTTAGGACCCTCGGTTGAAAGACCGAGTTTCAACCATTGGCTAACACTGGTCAACTTTACATGATATTGGCACGTAAATGTATTCCCGTACTCACAGGCTGGAGATAAACCCGCTGCTCGCCTCGCGCCGTCCTAAAGCTGTGCAAACAGCCGGATTCCCTTATCGATACGCAAATATGTCCGGCGATAACGTTTTGGAATTCACTGTAGCGTTCCTTGTTATGTAATATTAACGTTTTAAGTGAAATTATTCTATACTTCCATAGAGACAAAGTTTTACAGGAAACGCTAAGTTCGTATGTGCGCTGTATAGATACACGCAAAAATAATCACACAATCACCCATATTAAAAGGAAAATCTAAACACATTATTCCCGAATATTGTTTCTTGGTCAGAAATGTTTGCATTCCCGATTATTGTTTCCTGGTCAGAAATGTTTGTCTGTCCGAGGATCGAACTCGGGACCTTCCGCGTGTTCGTATTCGTGTTTTGAATTAACGTCTACGCTGCACATTAACTTTAATTTAATTTTATAATGTACTATACAACCAGTGCGGAAACGCGCAATAAAATATTAACTACATATAGCGCGAAAATACATATTAACTACAAGCATATATGTAGATTAATTAAATTAACATATATTTCACTGCATAAACATAGTGGATTGAACCCGGAACCGTCACTAAATCGTTTTAGTGACCACTGTGTCACGCGAATCGTCCATGCATATTTATGTAAGCGGTACAAATACAGGAACAACTGTTCGGATTCGTGGTTAGTTGACGTAATAACACTTAGACTACTGCGGTTACAGGCGGTTACTGGTTCGATTCCCGATTGATTTCATTGTTGGTGTTGCAACCGGTTCCATAATACGTTTTTATCTTCCTAGTTTCAAGTTATTAATAACGAAGATATTGGTTGGAAAATATAATGAAAATTTTAAAATTTGTAATGTACTGTAGGTACGTATTTTTATATGTTTGTTTGCCGGCTTACATACTTATGTATATGAGGCGAGACTTCGGGAGCACCAACGCTTCTGTGATCGACTTCCGATAGAACCCCTGTTCTATATGAGGTTGCATATAGATGTCCATGGGCGGCAGGACCACTTATCATCAAATGGATTACATGCTCCTTTGCTACTACAATCGCGCGTCTAATAAATTTTAGACACGCGTACTCGTTATGTGATTTTAATCAATACATATTCTTCGCTAACGAAGAGGAAATACAGCCAATGACGCTGACAACAATGACATCTATTTATGTACCTACTCGTAATTATGTACTTTTAAAATTAGATCGTATAATTTTAGTTAATACATAATTTAATTTAAATCGCTACTTAATATTTATACCATTGCTTATAATAAAATACTTTCCATAACAAAAATGCGCTCATACCAAGCATTTATTGAAAACGCGTACAGCGTTATTGAAAAGGAGTAGGTACCGCGTTAGTTTTATAACAAATCACCTATAAATATCCTATTCACGGAGCTTCAGTAAAACGATACCTGCATTGTTCTATTATATATTCCGCCGAGTTAGGTATATGCACCGAGAATTTTGTTACACCGCAAACCTCTATATATGTGCGCTATTGTGACTTGTGACTAATCCATAAAATTTGTGCGACACATACCTTAGCCGAGGAATCGTGAGTCATAATATTTTCGTCGACAGGACAACGGGTGGCTTATCATGATGATTTGCATACCCTAATGATGCCGTTTTTTAATATTTTCTTGATGTAAGTCAAAGTTTGAAAGGGACAAGCTTATTTAAAGACTTCTAACTTAATCTTTAGGGTCAGCAACGTATCTGTGTCCAACTCCAAGTAAGTATCATATCTAAGGTCAATATGGATGTCCATAGGTGGCAGTGGCCACTTACCATCAGGTAGGCTGCATGCTTTTATACTTACTTTCATATTATAAAAAAAATGAAATTGTGCGAAAGTCTACGCGAATCTCCGCCAGAACAGGGTGTAGTGTTCTAAGATTTCCTCTGCAGTGGAATGAGAGCCGTACCTTAAGACATTAAAAAGGGTTCAACTAACTGACTAAGCTTGGGTTTTATCAACTGGCATTGTGTTATAAATAGTATGGCGAATGTAACACTTTTTACTGATACAAATAGTAACCTATTAAAGGAACTTTCATAATTAAATTATTTATATGGTGTCATTAAAGAATAACACCACTTATGTTCTTACTTTAACGAAAAAGTTAAGATAAAAGCAACACAGCCTCATCTACCTCAAATCGTTTGAGTTAAGATATTGGTCCATGCACCAACATTATAACAGACTTTAACTAACCAAAATTAGTATTAAGTGAGGAAAAGTCCGTTAAAATATCATATTGTCGACGGCACGACAGATACTTTTAACTAGATAACTTTATCGTGTCGCATACATTAAAATCCAGGTGTTATTTTTGTGTGCCCTTATCGTAAAGATCTGAGCCCGAACTCAACTGTCAGAACAGTTTAGACCCACATACGGTATGCGGGTCGATAGCGCAACCATGCTCGAAAAGATATGGGTACACATTTTAACGGGTCAAGCCAAGTCACCCTTGAAATAACTTAATAGAGCCTACTTCATATATATTTCCTTCATATAATTCCTATTAGGTTGTAAGGCAATTTAAGCCGCTCATCGACATCACTCACACCCGGTAATCACTCACAACTAGGGTGGATAATTCTAATGTCGCCATATACATAATGTTGTTGCTCGTGAAAACTAATTTGAAACTCCTTGTATGAATTTATCTGCCTTACCACGCCCTTCGAACCAGAAAAAAGCATTTGTTAACAGGATTATTAAACGGCAACACATGTGTGATTGGTGTTTAGTGGCGCCACGGCGGTTGAACCAGGGAGGTTTCTACTACCCTTATGTATAGTACTTTCAAAAATATATATTCTCTACAATGTTAAAGTAAAATAATACTGTCCTGCCGATTTTCATAAACCACTTAGGGTTTTCCTCGCTTTCTAGAATGATCAACGCTTGCCTAAAAATATGTGGGAACGTTTAGCCTGCGGTCATCATTAACCACTTAAGCTACATAAACTAATGCGATTTACTGCAACACGCGAATCTCATGGCATCCCGCACCGCCCGAGGGATGAGTGAGATACGGGGCAACTAACGGCGCGACGCACCCATTATTTGGATACGTTTAGTCTGTGTTATTATGTTAATTTCAGTCACTAGCAAATTGCACACTTGATCCGAGATCGGTTCGTCCGATCGACTGGCCCGGTCATTATTGTTAAGCTCAGACGTTACTTTATAGCTGTTTCGTGTTAATGTGTAGTATTGATGATATAGGATTTAACTTCTATATCAATCAACGACTGATCAGACGTACACTTATCATATACGATGGTGTTATTTGCGTCGCGCAAATAGTGTGAGAATTATGTGACATTTTTTTTTTTAGTATGGCCTTTTTAAGCCACAACTATGATCGATCCGCTATACAATAAATGATCTAGAGTTGATATCATCATCGTGGCTCTGATTGGTCAGGCGTTGCACCCGATACCGCATTGAGGACCGCGTCCGAGATTTCTAAAGCTTGCGGTTTATCGGCCACCGGGCGACACCGCACGTTACACAACGATGTATATTGTGCGATTGGTGCGCGGCCCAGTTGTCTGCAGTGTGTTGCAAGCCTTATATTAGGTATATGCTACGTCAAAAGACTGGTTGTCGATACTAATTTATAAATTTACTAGTTTTGCACCGCTGTTTACCCGCTACCACATAAAACATACCGTTATGTTGCATAGCCTATAGCCTTCATAATTAGACTATTCATCACAAAAATATTTTTTAATTCGAACCAGTAGTTCCCGAGATTAGCGCGTTCTACCAAAAAACTCTTCAGCTTTATAATATTACTTTAGTTTCATATGTAATAGGAATACTGACCACCTGGTGTTAAGGTCACGACCACTCCGACCACTAATAGGACTTCAATCGTTCTTCAGGTCCGCTACGAATCTCTAAGTTCTAAATTATTAATATAATATTTCATATGCATGTGTTAGTCATACTTCATATGGCGGCTTCAGTTGCTAACTAAAGCCTTCCAAAGGTATAAAAGAATATGTAATATTGGTGCAATGTTGACGTTCAAAATCGATATCTTCGAGTAGTTGATGCTGCAAAAGCTTAATATTACATCAGCAATTAAAGCATGCGACACGAGAGATACTCAAAAAGGCCTCTATGAGAGGCTCTTCAGTCACATTGTCGTCGGCTCGGAGACTAATTGCCAACACCCTTTCTATACAGTGTGAGGAAAACAATGCCAGTTTTCTGTAACCACTTTTGCGAGTACAGCGTTCTAACATTGAAAAGCCTCTTCGACTTACCTAACAAGAAATAATGGTTTAGGTATTCCAGCCAATTTTAATTAAGATTCATGAATTGGTTAAAATCAAAATAAAATATGAACGTTCCAAAGTTTGATTTCAATTCAATTGTACTAGAAGTTAAAATAAAGCTTTTGTCTTACATCAATTTCTAGAAATGGTTCTACGAAAGTTTATTGACTCTCCCTGTACTTTGGTATATTAAAAAATACAATTTTAGCTAAAACAAAAAAAAATATAAAAACTCCTTCATCTTCTTTAGCAAGTTGGCGTCGTTAAACTATATGTTATTAATTCGCAGGGAACGTCGTTCAGCGGCTTTTTGAAATTTCCTATAGGTGGGTTCAACGTCCCGCCGGCCTTTGAGAAAAGTTTTCTAATGAAATTTCATTCAATACGGGATTAACTTTCGTCGGCTACAGCTTTTTATACACTTTACCGATGAATAATAAGCTTTTCACAAACAATGAGCTTTAATTCGCCGGATGTTTACGTATTGTTAAGCTATCAGGCAAATTTATTAGCGATGAAACTTTTTAACTTTATTAAGTCTTGATGTTCAACCATAATATTATATTTCTTATTTACTCATCACCTTAATTTCATCTTATGAGCCTTGACACATTGAACGGGGCGTCGCTTTGTTAACACTCACTATAATTATTCATTCTTATTGTTTACGTAGCGGCTGTCTGTAGTGAAAGTGGTTGACAGTAATGTACCTACCATCCATTTTAATGATCTAACTTTCTTCAGTTATTACGAGGCACTCTAGAGATCTGAAAGCACTGTGCCAGAGACGTAGTACGTCGACTGCGTGACTCCTTCCCTCCGCTCGAGTAAGTGTTGATGCAAGCGTTCCATGTAATAGCTTTTAAAGCGTCTCTGTGCAACGAGCTTCTTTTATAACGGTTTTTTTTTCACAAAGCAACATGAAGTCTGTCTGTCTACCGCGAACACTAAAGGAACCCTTTTGAGCACGTACGTTGTGATGATCCTATTGTCTGTCGAGCGTCTGCTCTTCCTCTGTTATATCGATTTTTAAGGCGTCGCTTTTCAAATCTACCTTCCGTCTGGAAAAGCATTCTTTATTGCTCGTTTTTGTTGTAAAATTGTTAATTTAAAAACTTTTCATTTTATAAATTGTTTAGAACAAATCTTAACCATTAGGTACTACTAACCCACACTTTCAACATAAATGTTGCAATACCGTAAAATATGTGAATTAAAATATTCAAGTGCATTCAGAATCTAGGTTAATGATCTACCAACTATCATTACTTTGGTTCTCGGATTTATGGGCTGATCTTACATTATTGGAATGGTACTTAACGAATTTCCCACTTATGGGTATAATAAGATATTTGATGTAAAACTAATTGATCAAATCGTAACCATACATTCTAAATCCTGACTCTTTCAATTCAGTTAAATTCTACTTGAAAGACAACTTACTGATATCTGTAACCTATGTATCATCGGGCCTGTTAATAGGGAAGCTGATGATTCTAGCATACCCCCACAAGTAAATTGAATATCCATTGAAGGAACAATTGACGACCGGGCACTTGAACCTATTGATGGAGGTATTCAAAACGAAAGGCTGGGAAGACGCGTGGCCTTGCCGGCAACCTGCTGAGGTCGTACGTCTATTCCGCGTGCATAATGGGCGAGAGATGACAGCTATGATAGGGAGCTTGTCAAGATTGGAGGTTGCTTCAACGTCACTCAACCGACGTCCCATATTGTTAAGATACGCCTTGCATCGAAATGACTTAAAGGTCGTTAATTTTAATATTGATACTACAATGGGGTAGATTGGTCTTTGCGTATGTAAGTTTGTATGTGCGCATTTAATTTCTGAGGCTTCTTATATATAGACAATTGTGAATATTATGTTTACTAGTCCGTTAACAAAAAATAATATACGTCGAACGTGAATATTTATTACAGGGAACTCTACATTTATAAGGTCATCAGTATCATCATCAGGCTTCCTTCATAAATCAACTCCTCATCGACAAAAAGCACCAACGATAACCCAAAACTGGAATTCCGCGTGCCGTAATCGAAACAATAAATTTGCTGTAGGAAATGCCGAGCATCGCTTGAATGACAGATGCCGATTGTCAAAAGGCGAATGATATGATTCACGTGTTCTGGCTCACCTCACCTCATCGCTCGACATCGAGCGTGGAACGTCAACAATGCGTCGAAATCGCCGAGCATTACCGAACATAGCGTTGCCTTGCGCGGGCGCAATTCTTTTATTAATTATCGTGGCCAATTCAGTGGAGGATGTGACGCCATGCCGGCGGCGGTGTACGCGCGTGACCCACCTGCAAATGGCCGGTGTCCACACGCAATCGCTATTCATCCTTAGATCGTTAGTGGTGGAAATTATATTATTATTGGCAGCGGCGCGTGCCATCGATCATCAGACATCGTTATCGAAGCAGATTTTTCCATTGTACCCATTGAAGGATTACTTTGACGCGACGATTGATTAATCGTTCGTAGTGATTCATCTATAGGTATGGTGTAGGTAATCGAAAAAGGAGAAAGATAAGTTTAAAAAACACACAATTGAAGTTTTTAAGGTTAGTCAAAAAGGATAGCAGAGAATTAGTTATGGTTTAGAAACAGGAATATGATACTACTACTCCAGTTACTGCGTTATGCACGGAAAATACTGGAATACAGAAATAGCATGGCCATATCAAAAGCTTTCACCTAATACTCTAGCTGTCCCATAACTCTAAGTACATATCCGCTAACACATGCAGTGACAGAGCACGATAAATATTATCGAGCACGTAACTTACGTAACGCATCGCCACAAAGGGGTCTATAAACGTTATATCACGCCACTCGAAACTGTCAACCGGCGTCGCTTTCATAACTCAGTTTAATGATGGTTCGTATTTTGCGCTCGTCCTCAACGCAACGGTCCAGCTGGCCGATTGCAAATCAATTAGAACCAGTTGTCCCTTCCCTCAGCAGTTTAAACTATTCTGCGTCTCGTTAGCGTGCCGGCCTTGAAAAGGATGGTTAGTGTGGATGTAAATCGGCGTAATGATATGGTAACGAATTGAGTTTTAATCAGCCTTATCAACTTTAGAAATAATTACAAGGGTGTTAAAATCATGGTTTCAATTCGGTAATTGCTTTAGCATTATGTAGAAAGTACACTAAAATTTTAGTTTATTGAACCATTAATTCAGTGATGTGGGTTAAGCTTAAGGATATGAAGTCCTGCGTAAAATCCTATTCGTACTAATTAATGATCGTTATTGCAACAATTTACAGAAATAGGTACATCTAGCGTTTAGAAGAATTATATTATTCTAAAAGTACCAGTGCAATCACACGAACTATTTATATATATTTTTTGTATATAGACACAAACATAAATTAGTGTGCAAAATATCCCAAACAAATACACTGCATCTAAATCTATTAAAATTTTATTTGTTTACGTAATGAGGCAAATACATTAAAATCGTATACACGCCTTCCTCATCGGACGGAGTCCCATATAGCAAACCTCGTTGTCGATCTAAGATCTTTTCGCGCATCGCGAGCGGGGCGGCACGGACATGCCTCGACGCATATGTAGAGTTGTAGACTACAATTATTAGCGTTAGAATTACATTGCTGCTAGAAATTCTTTTTGATAATTATGCAACAGGGAAAAAGGAAATGTCTTCTAACTTTTAAGTGTTTTTATTATTCTAACAGTAATACAAAGCGCGTCTGAGTTCTGGTTTCATGGATGTGGTATAACAGTCATTTTTTAGCCTAGCCTAGCATAGGGTCAGGCGTGGCCTTACCCATCGCGAGGCAGTGGACGGCTTATCTTTGCGACACTCTTTGTCCTTCTTAAAAAGAAAGTGGTGCAAAGTAGATATGGTTGTGTGGTTTAGGTATTTTTCAAGTTGGACGAGAAACCCTTAAATTAAAAAAAAAAAATTTGATTGGGTTGCGCGTGTTGCGCGAGGCCCCGGGCGCTTGCCCTGTTCATCACCCCCTAAAGCGGCCACTGTCTAAGTATTCTTTAGATACATACTATTCGATCCAATGGCAATATTTGAACAACGTAATTTGCGAGCGGTATGGTGTACGTGTGTTTCGTCACGGGCACGCTCGCCGCATCACGAATATCGGATCGTTTCACAATAAAAGGCGCCGGCCCTCACCTCGTAAACAAATGCCACTCACATAACATCTATGAGCTATTTTATATGGCAACTCCCATTGAAACTGTCAGGGTTGCGAAGACGCTACCAATTTTTATATAAAAATCCATTTTTTCAAAAATTAACCGTTAATCCTATAAAAATGATTAGGTACATGTATTACGTAAAGAATAAACAAACGATCTGATATTCATTTTTCAACTACCTAAAATGTAAATTGTGTATAATCACTATTTCGTTAGGTATTTCTTGAAACACATGAATCAGTTTTCTATTTCATGTGTCTAATGCTTATCTACTACGAATGCCCTACGAGTTCTGAGCTCGCTGAGAATGTTACCGGCAGCCCTACCGTAACCGTAAGAAATATTTCATAGATTTCGAAAACACGACGCTTTCAGCTGAGTTATAGATATGCCATTGGCCCCATACTTGCTGTTTAATTGGTGTCGTAAATTCCAAGCGCGGTCAACATCCACCTATATTGTTGGCTAGGCTTGCAAGGTCGACCGATCGTCTGATAAATTGATGCGCCGGTCAGGTAGACGGGTAAATATTTTGACATTTTCGCCACTGGAACGGGCAAGATCTAAAATAAACAAACTCCTATACGCAATAAAATTATGATTTTATGTGGCAGCCGGTTTAATGATAAATATAATGCTAACACTTACCTAAAATCAAGAAAACTATTTTAGATTTCTTTTTAGAAACATGCACCGAAGTATCGGTAATGAAGATTGTTTCTGCAAATCAATGATTTGAAAAAATATTTTTTTTTATATATAAAAATCTTGATCGAAAATCTGTTTTTAATTAAGATAAAACTATTTAGGCAGGACTATAGTAATGTGCATATGTAATAGTAATACACAAAAAATGAGCAACCAAATTATGTCATCAGCTCATTAATTACAATATATAACAAAATGATTATTGTATTTAATGATAAACCGGTTACAAACCATTACATATAATTCAAGTGAACTTCCATTACTTGACAGTAAGTTAACATTAAAACAAAGTAAGTAAACTGAACCTTTGATACAATCGCGGAAGGGTCCGAACGCTGTCGCCCCCACCATAGCGCAGATCGAACCTATAACGGAACCCAGTCACGTCCTCGACTGACTGATGCGCTGCTACATCGCCATTTCCGACACATCTGACCATCAGCGTACCTGCTTTACATTTTACAACCGTCCATTTGACTCGTACAGTAGTTCTCAATCTTTATTACTATTTACTTTTGCACTGAATGCCTATACCGCTGAACTTTAAATCGGTCTAAATTGTTGCGAACGATAGAATTTTATTGTAAGGTAAAATTTCATTATATTGTTCTAAATCTCAAATAAACGTACGAATAAAACATGAATAATGTAGTTAAAACTTCTCTCTTCATTTTTTTATATGTTTGTCATCCCGGGTTGTCGTATACGAACTTATTTTTTTCTATTGATTAATGTTATTGATGATGTAAGGTAATGATGAGGGTAATTGTCGAATGTATGGCCAATGTAATTAAGGTGTAATTATGTAAAAACATGTCGTCAAGTGATGCAGTCGGCGAATGAGCTTTTCTCGCTACAACTGTGTAACACGAAATATAGTATCTAAAGCTTTTCCTGAAGTTCTGCACAACGTCTTGCATTTTTCTGCGATGTGACAAAAGACATTCTAAAATACTTCCATCCAGTCTTCAAAGTCGAGATGGTCATTAGGCGTCGCAATTAAGCTCATACCGCAGGTTGAGTACCGCTGAACTAGGACGTGCGCTTGAGTTCTCGGAACGGATGCCGCTAATCCTACGCTACACGGGCTGAAATACTCTAGCTAAAATCTATTCGCCACAATGAATGATAACCGCATACGATTTTGACTCGTATTCCGTGAGACGCAAAGGTGATTATGGTGACATATCATCGAGAATGGTTACCGTCGGGCTCGCCGCACAGTCTACGCGAGCTACGCCTGTCATTAGAGACTATTAGGGACGTTTTAAATCACTCCGCGAATAAATACCAGCTTTTTACAACATACGTTATGTACTCAAAAGATATTCGCAAAGCTCGAATCGGTGTTTTCTTGAAAATTTCTTGGAATCCTTTTCGGTTTTATTATATTACTGTTTTCACGTTATTTTTGTGCTCGTTAAATTATATTTCATTCCCAGACTGACTTTATTTATTGGTTTATTTTATATTTGAACTAGCCACATGGCACGTCTTATCCATAGTACCTACGAGTACCTCCGTTCGTATTCGACGGTCTTAGGGCTAGAATAACCGTAGAAGCTAACGTTGGTTTAAGTTTTTTTTTTTATTTTGAAGTAGTTATCGTAGCCTATGGACATTACATCACCACAGAATTTGCCAATGCATCGCCGGCTTAATTGTTACAGGTCTGAAAGCTCAGGTAGAGATTACATAATATTAATATTTTGATTTTACGAGCAGCTGTATAAAATATATTTTTTTTTCATAACTTTCTCCAGATTACAAAGGCAAATAATACCAATTAGGTAATTTTCTCCCGTTTTGAATCAAACTGCGTCTATAGCGAACTAACGATACTCGCCAATTAGTAAAGTCAATCGCGCGGAGTGCAACACAAAATAATAATTGCGTGCGTAAACAAAACTACTCGGGAGTTGTGTGTCATCGATTACTGCATAATATCGATGGATGAGTTTTATTAACTTCGTAAAGTATTAATGGTTTTTAACCGACTTCGAAAAGGAGGTGGTTATTATATACCTACATCATAATGAAACTTTTTGTATACTTTTTTTATATACTTTTATTATAATCAAGTTATATCAAATGTTCTTAAAAATATTTTTTTAAGCTGGAAATAGAAAGTTTTCCAGAGTTTCTAATGCCACCAAAAGTTTTAAAAACTTGAGAGCTGTTATTTTTTATGTATACATTACTTAAGAAATGACTTGTCATATTCTTTATATATGAAGTTATTTCTTTATATAAAAATCTCACATAACAGCGATATCATGCGTACCGAAGCTTTTTGTTCAGATATTTCAGTCCTATTTTGAGTAGAACCTATTTTGGAGATGGGTATGTATGAGCTTAGTTTATTTTACATAGGATTCACGTCTATATTGAATTATACCGATTATGTTACCCGAATATAAACCCTAAAATTTTGAAAAATCTGAAATTTGAAAACTCCGCGTCATTCTTGCAAAGAGCCTGATCTTATGAAATAAGGATTACTACATACATAACTTTACATAAGTACATTAAATGCGAAAAGTCTCATGTCTATTCTGATGTAAACAGAGCCGTGTCGTAAAGCTCTGTCATGCTTATCAATCGATATTGTGAATCGTATCCCATTCGATTGCGATTGCTACAAAGACGTAGCGTAGGTAGTGGGTACAACTCCACTCACAGTGCGAACGTTAATTAGATCGAAACAACAACCGCTCGCTGTTCGCCAATTACTGGCCGCTGGTGTGTCTCACACGCGTCCGGTTAGAAGGGATAGTCGCTATTTGGTTATTGTACGATAATGTACATCAGTAGTGTGTTTAAGGGATGTTATCGCACCACATAACAGCAACCGTGCACGATCCCTAATTGCAAATAAATACTACAATAAAAAAAATAAACAAACTCGTCAGCTTTATAATATGTATATAAAGCTGACGAGTTTGTTAGTTTAGTTGAACGCGCTAATCTCAGGAACAACTTGCATGAATTGATGAAATATTGTTGTGAATTGATGAAATATTGTAGTAGTCCATTTATTGAGGAAGGCTATAGGTTATATAACATCACGCTATGTTTGTTTGTTTTTGCTTATGTAGTGCGTGGTTTGTTTGTTAGTTTCATATGTAGCAAACCGCGGCGCATAACTAGATCCAAATAAAATTAAGTAAATCGTTATCATTATATAATTCTTTTTTTGTTTGTTAGAAATCAGAATAGATATAGTAAATGAAGCTGTCGGAAACTATTTATAATCGCAAATAATATGAATAACCGTATCTGAAACCGGCGTTTATTTCCCATATCCAGTTCCAAAATTGCATGTCCGTGACATCCGTAATGTGTAAACATGATTTTTGATGCAATAAGTACATGATTTTGCAAATAAAATGGTTCTGCATATCTGAAACGTGGTAGGTACTGGTACCACTACTAGGCACGAGGCACTCAGCGCAACTCGAGGAGGTATAGAGTATCATCCACAGCGTTGCCTCAATGCGGATGGATGGAGATTATCACTTCAGAGATGAATACTTCAAACATTCAACATAAAATATTGTATTCAATATTTTAGTCAAATATATTTATCGTTACAAAATATAAAACGGCATTACATAGCGTTATCAGATATTTATATGTATAAATCAGATTTCCATTTTAGCACTCAAATGTATACAGAATATGCCTAGTGTCTATGGCACCCATAATTCATAGAATCA
Organism: Cecropterus toxeus; assembly: GCA_018249875.1. Lineage (NCBI taxonomy): Eukaryota > Metazoa > Arthropoda > Insecta > Lepidoptera > Hesperiidae > Cecropterus > Cecropterus toxeus. Next base: position 23,372 of record DWNE01000007.1, read on the forward strand.
ACGACGGACTTTATGAACGTAAAAATCGCCATTTTCATTTTCATCACGAAAAAATAATATGTTGACGGTTGAATGAGTGGCCATTAAGTGAACAGTTTTGCATGTAACAAAACGCATGGCAACTGCAAACGCGTGCACATTGCATCGTAAAACAATCGTCGCACATGGCCGCCGCGCGCCCAGACCGAGTGTCTGGCTTCTGCGAAACGCATATGCGGCCGTACCGTCAGCAGAAAAGACTTGTCATTTTTTAATATGATTTCAAGCTGGTGTTATCGCGTAATTGGTACATTTAATGATATGTATAAAACGTATCATTTGTTACAGATCCGATATCCCTTTTTAACGGTAATATATTTTTAAATTATGTAACAGAATAGGTTTTTGATTCATTGTATTTTTTTTAACGACACGATGTCCATCTAACGTATTATATATAAAAAATACAAATATGAATCTAAATTGCGTTGTCACTGCTTGATAAACATTGAAGAAAAATCTTCAGTTTCAATACTGTTAATTGTACCTTTTAAAGGTGATATTACATGTTACGTGCATTACTGTTACATAAATATATCTGAATTAATACTGTCCTCTGCCACTACAATGTTTCGTTACTAGTTTCGTTAGTTGAGTAACTCAGTGGTCGTCTAGTATCTTTGTTAAAAATGTACCTCACAGTTACGTACAATAACGGGCACAAGAACCGCATTAAAGTACAAATACATGCGCGGATTTTTAATACTTACTGTACACATCAATAAATTTGCGTGGCGGAATATGCCGACAGTACCGCTGCCTATCATATTGATATGCGATGCATAAGGAAATTACATATATTATTCGATGAAAGAGTACTTGCGCTGAGTGCAAAGCGCCTAGGATCAAGGACCGGGCTCTCGTACGCATTCAATCAATTGGCTGTCATTGCATCCATGTGCTGTGGTTATTGCAATAAAAAATACTTTTATTCACATTTCTATAGCTGACGCACGAGCTTGCTTGCGTGGTGCATATGATAAAAGATAGTGATAACTTATAGAGCGTTTATTTACTAATATTTGAAGATCGCTATGTTTACTTTGCATGTTTATTTGATGTTACCTAATTATATTTGCAATTACAGCATTGCACCCTTATCCTATCCCCCTAGGTGCTTATTTTCTTACTTCCCCTTGATGTCGCACGCGTGAAAACCCTTGCGTGATTGAATTTTTAATGCAAAAACCGTAATTACTTCAAGGGTAAAAAGTAGCTTACGTTACCTCACTATTACTTATTTGCTATGCGCGATAATTATGTAAGAAATATTTTCGCTTTTAAATTGTACTATCTGTAAAACTTCATCAATCATTTATTGACGATCTATTAAGATACGAATATATAGGAAACACTTCCTCATGTGGACGTTACATTACATGTGCCTATTTTATACGTGCAATAAGACAATCGAGATAAACGCTTTAATAGCGAAACGCGCTCTTATCCCACAATCGGTTGTCTATGCGCGGACGCACTGCGTCCGCCGCTGCCGGGGTGAACGACCGCTGCACACCGGGACACGCAGACTTATGGACGCTAGATGGCGCTTGTGAAAATTAAAATACGTTAGAATACCATTCATAATTGTCGGAGTCTACACAGACTTATGAACGCTAGATGGCACTTGTGAAATCCGAAACCTTAAATTCGTTAGAATACTTATCAGCACCTATCAAAGTCTAATGAGAAATTAAAGTAAACAGTCATTGTCATTTTTAAAAGACTTTTTGTGTTGTGTGTACATTTTATCGTAATCGATAATTTATGAATCAGATCAAGTAAGAATTACATTTGCAAGTGTTGCTGTAGTGTTTATCAAATGCTTTGTCTTATTTTTTAAGACATGACCTAAATATATCACGACGATAAATCGTATCACAATCAGATATGAAAGTAATCGAAAACAAGTAAAAACACTGATATTAATTACTAAAAGTGGCACGCGAATAAAATGATGAAAGTTTAAATACAGTTAATATGATATTCGACGTGTGAAAAACACTATTACAACTACAACACATGTTAGCTCATTCGAAACGATAATCATTATCAATGTTAGACATTACTTACGGATCTGACAACGTAAAAGTGATGTGTTGTTTCAATATTTCATCTTAATTGGCTACACTCTAATGATACGCGAGCGAAAGCTATCTTACTTTCTTGATTTCGCAATATTGTTTCTGTACAATTTTAATTTTTAAAATTGGCCCAAGTACGCATTAAGTAGTTACGTGGATCTAATGAAATAACGTTATTATTTATAGATACATATGTAATGATGCGATGGCGACCGCATCGCACTACTGAGATAAATGATGATAATCGAGGAACGATCATCTCAATTTCACTTTCTAATCTCAACAAACAATGTGTCATTACCACCCCCGAGTTATACCATTATTAGTCATCTCGTTACGTGTCATTTCGTATTGTTATTGATGCGTAAACGGCACCCACGCGCCCCATGCATTAAACTCGACTTTCCCGTATTTTACAAGTAAGCATAACCTATAAATAGTATTGTGTATTTAATACCTCATTAAGTATATTTGCTAAATTTAACTAGGTATCGTTTTGCCGAGACAGATAATTTCATATTTCACTTTCTCAACAACCAAACAATGTGTCATTACTATCCCTGAGTGGTAATAGTATTGTTAGTCATTCCATTACGTATTTCTCGTTGATCTGCTCACCGCACCCACGTATCGCTTCCAGTTCTCTATAGTTCTAGTTAACCTCTAAATAGGTTTGTAACTAGAATTAATTTATTTCTACAATATTTCCATGTTCCATTACTTATATTTAGTAATCGAATTCAAATTTGATTTAAATTTCACCACTATTAGAGGAATCGTTAAAGATATTTACAGCTTTAGTTGCTTGAATTGAGTGTAATAAATATACTGTGACATAATTACAACATCACTTTCTAAACGCTTAAACAATGTATCATTACATTCATTAATGTCCCCGTGTTCATTAGTCACTGCGTTACGTACATGCGTGTCGATGGTCCCCATTCCTCACCCACGTGGCTCATCCAGTCCCTCTATATTTCCGCACCAATGGATCCGCTGAATGGCCCGAGTGGGTAGACGGACGTTCGCCAATTATTGTGGTTCACTTTCTATGGCTAATTGCACATTTATTCTGATTCATGCATGCACCGAAACGTTGCTGAAGTTTTTGTTACAATGGACGAATTGCATGCGATTGTGACACTTCCATATTTCGTGATCTATGTCGGCTACGGAGATATAAAACTTTATCTATCTGATATACAAAGAATATGTAATCAAAATACACAATTACAAAGACATGTACATTTTATATTGTTGGACATATTTCCTATGAAAGTAACTTGTCCGTCGGTCCGCAACGCTTTCATGTCTAAACCACTAAACCGATTTTAATAAAATTAGGTACAGTGATAGATTTGACCTTGGGAAATGACACACCTTTTATCCCGGAAAAAGAGGTTGAAGTAGTTAAATAAAGGATGAAAGCTTGTTTACACAAATTTCGACCCTTTTTTAATGATATAGGAATATTAGAGGTAGGTTACGTTCGTTGCAAATTAAAGATTTCCGCATAAAACTTGCTCAACTCATTCGTATGTAATCAAGCTTACTACATAACAAGCTAGTAACACCGCCAAAAATATCACCGTCATAAATGATTGCTCGATGACAGAAACATCTATAATTAAACAAACATTACGTAGTATTGCATCAGTAAGGCTACTTGCAAACGATGCTACACTAAGAAGGCCGTTCATTTAATCACGTAAGGCTTGAAAAGGGGGGGAGGGGAGCTGTATTAATATATCACGTATATTTTGTTTCAATCTCAAAGAAAATAAATTTAACAACAACCTGCAACCTTTCTGTTTAGACTTTTTTTATTTTGGTCCTTAATTTTCTAGAATAAAACTAGATTATACTTATATGTCTTTATACATATAAGTATTTAAGATCGCGTGTAATTTTTAAGTATCTATGAAGAACCTACTTTTTTTAATTTAAAAAAGTAGGATCTTAAAAAGAAGATCTTAATAGCTTCTTAAAAATTAAACGCGATTTTGGTTGGAGGGGGGATTAGTCTTAAACCTCACAATGTATCACCAAGGGGGAGGGGAAGTTAAATATGCTGAAAAACATCACGTGACAAATGGACGGCCCCTAATCGCTGCATAATTTATATAGGAATTATACTAGTATACGTATATTATATATATACTTACATTCCAAAGTTTGCACAGCGCCATCCATTAGTAACTGATGGTATTTCGTTGGTGATAGATAACTTGAGTAGCCTCGTGTGGCGAATGAGCCAAAGCGTCCGTCTACACTGCATGCATTGTTGCATAAACAAATTCGTGATTAAAAACCGCAATATTTATAGCGAAGATGGTCCATTTAGATTGGCAATTGTTATGCAGTAAGCTAGTTTTTTTGCATCTTTAATTAATCACGCATCATCTATATAGTTGATAAACTTTGCGTCATCTATCACACTTATGTACATCGTTGTGAAAGTTATAATTTATAACAATGAGTTAATAGCATAATGTGTTTTGTAGTTATCCGTTCATATACAAACACACACACATTGGTTAAATACAAAAATATGTAAATTACGATGATTTGCTAAGTATAAGCGGTCGCAGGTGGTAATGACAGTAAAGTTGTTTAAAGCCTTGTATCAGTGCGTACTCTTGGTTGTGACCAAAACTTGGGTCATAACAGACGTGTCTCTTTACCGCTCTATATTTAGTCAGCTCTATCGGCTATGACTTCAGGTACCAATTAAAAATTGATAGATTACCTTCGTAAAGAGGATAGACCCTCTATGTTTCGACTTCAAAGTAGTTCGAAGGGATTACTAGCACATCAATATCTGCCTTATACAGCACTATAAAGCATTGCATATCTAGTTTAAATAGTGTTCCAAAGAAGTAACACCTACACAAGGCAGTCAAAATTAGTCCTCAGAAACATCATCCGTGGCCAGCCTCATCTAGCCACCCAATTCTATTGAGCGTTGATTACCTATCTTATTATATCACATTAAAAATTACATCGCAAAGATTACTCAACGAAGTAATACGCAAGTCGATATGTTAATACGCGAACCCGAGATGAAATTAACGATGCTCATTAGGTGCGCGTTTCCGCACTATCGGTTTTCGATAGCCGCCGTGCCGCTCCGCGGACTATTGAGGTCGATCGGACCGAACAAATTGTATCGTCTTAGGCGTTATCGTGAATTGATATTGATCATATTGAATAGGCCTTTAATCCCTCATGTCTACAGAGTACAGCTTTGATGTTACGCCCATTTCGATTCCAATGTTTTACAGCTCATCCGTTTGCCTATTTTTTTATCTTTATGTTCTGTGTTGACTTATAAACTAGTTCAACTACGTCTAACATTACCCATGTAGATTAATATTTAAAAAAATGTTTTGTTTTCATATCGTTTGTAAATGCTTGTGAACTTTGATAATGGCTGGTTTCGAAAATCATGACAAGCACTTCCGTTTCATTTATCTGTATACAGTGACTCATTCGCCTCAAATCTTACATAACAAAATTTTTATGATACGTTTCAACTGTGCCATTTTTACAACGGAAGGATGAATGGTCCGTGGATTACAAGCATTAAATAATATTACGGTGTGTTTACATTACCTTTCTTTATCGACATGAATAGATCTGAAATAGGTTGTAAACACAAATGTATTAACAACCTGACCTAAATGCGTGTATGACGTTCGTACGACCCGCGGCCAGGGTAGCCATTATTTCTTTATTCCTGGACACTTTCTCCTGTGTAAGATTGGTCCACACCATCAACTCAGTAGCTTGCAGTAACACGTAAAGAGGTTAAAAAAGAGACATGGACAATTTAGGTTTTTTCGTGCTTTAGAACGAGTTAAAAATATTTATTAAATATTGTCTTATAAAAACTTTAATACTGACTGACACTTGACGCTGGTAGACCCAACTGCTTAATTGAGGCATTTAAGCAACATGCAATCCCGAAAAAATCCATCACAGGACGCCTGGCAGATGTGAAACATCGTGAACGTATAAGTAAAACACAAAAAAAGACAAGATTGTGATAGGAATTAAACATATAGCATAATGAAATTAGTGCCATCTACGACAAGTACCCGCACTAACACCGCAGTCCGCTTAGTTTTGTTCGATACTTAATAGTTGCGATAATGTATAACAGATGGTGCTAAAATAAATACGGGGTGGCGATCGCCACGCGATCAGGTTAACGTGTCCCTATAGATGTTACACATCAAAACATAAACTGTCTCCTGTCTTTCTGTAGAATCAAAACTCATAGTCACCCTACGTACCTGACGTAACACGCACGGTGAGCTCATTCCGCGGAGTTCTGCTTGAACTGAACTGAATACGTTTCTGTTATGTTTCTCTCGCGTAATCTTCCCGGTAATCTTAGCCACTGCCTACTGGCTAACGATTTCGATCGATCCCATAGCACTATTTCTGAGAATAATTAAGATATAAACCGTATCATCCGTTGCATATGAGACCTCGAATTCTAATGTTAAGGAAAATCTAATTTAGGAAATTAAAGATATATTTCTTGGTTTAGCCATTTGTGTAATTTAACCTACTTTCTAGAAGTAAGATGTTATAGTTTGTGTCATCATTGTTCGTTGTACTACTATATATCTATTCCTGGAAAATAAATACTTTTCAAACGTAAAAATGACTATAAATGCTGATGTGATATAGTATTATGTAATCTGTACCTACTAATCATTTTTAATCGCTAGTGGCCGACCGAAGTTTCGGTTTCGTTAGACCAAAAAGCAGGTTTTGGCAGAGTTTCGATTTCGACCAGAAATCGGCCAAACTTTTCCTTCGGCTGTACTCAGCCGAACTATACTATACTAATACTATGCCTATAGTACACCATCCTGACGTTTTCCACCTAATCGTTTTCTAATTTTAGGAAATTTTGTAAATTTTCACTAGTCTAAAAAAGGTTGGGTTTCGGCCGAAACTAGGACAGGAATCGAGTTGAGTTCGGTTTCGGCAGACAAACCAGCTTCTATGGTTACTAATTATCACGTAGATAACGTTATAAATAAGCTTTTATGTAAATCTTGTTAATTAACGCTTCATCACGTAATTTTTCCCTTTACGTGTTCTCGCTTCATACGTACTCGACATTATCGTATTCGTATACGTATTCTAAAGCCTCACTTCATTTTACACTGAAATATATATCAGGTCAATAAAAAAAACAAGGAACCTATTATTACTCACAACGGAGTACAACAAAAGGAATAATGATACAAATAGCGTTGTCAATCAGACGTAAGTGGAACGAACTTGTTCTGATCGCACCCGTAACCTACAATGTCAGAAGTATCGGAACATTATTATACAAGAAACAAGAAACAAAATGATCGTTGCTATGCAGAGATTTATTTGAGGTATTATTCTACTAACTGGAAAATGAATCACGACAACGCGTGACAGCAAGATTTGTAACTTCATCGTTCGTCTCTATTTGTCTTTTAATTTTGTACCAAGAACTGTTCACTTAGTTATATCTTTTTCAGTAATGGAAATTATTGAATTTTATTTACTTAAAAAATATAGCTGAAATCACTATAACCATATATAAATAATAATAGAACATGTACCTAGATCATTTTACCTGCTATATTTTTTAAGTTATTAAAGTTATAAAATTTTGATTACTTAGAAATATCGCTAAAAGGTGCTAATTATAAATAATAGAAGAAACCATTGTAAATTTTTAGAAATACATTCTTATTTTTTACATGCTACATGCATATAATGAATAACTTCAGATGTCATTTTTACTTTTTTTTTTTATAAAATGTATGGTTCAAGTACTACAATAGATATAATATGATTCAGTATAATGCAAGTTTGTTAGTAGAATTGGTCTGGTATTGTCCGTCAATTTTAATTTGAATCTCATTGTGCGAATAGTCGAAATTGTTTGAACTCTATTTATCGTGTCCCAATTTGTATACAACGTATTTTTTGCAATTTTTTACCAATAGACACTTGAAAATAATAATTAATGGTTAAGAACTTTTAACAGTTGCTCGTGTAGTATAAGACTGTTTATTTTATAGAAAACTCTAGTACACAATAATATCGCATCTTTTTACGTGTAAAGCTTGACATTTTACTTTTACGTTTTGATTAATTAATATTTCAAAGGCTTAGCGTTAAAGCAACCAGTGCCCCGATGTAGCGATCGTTACAGCAAATAGGCAGCTATATAACTGCCCCTCAAAAATGGAACATGTATTCCTTTCAAGTCCATAAATTACAATGGCGATTAATTTTACGACATTGTTGTGACAAGATTTATAAAATCCGGGTAATCATGTGCACGTTAACGGCCCACCCGTGCGTTTATGCAATATGAAATCGATCGTTGGACGTTCGATACTTATCTAGAACGATCTAGATTTTTTCGATCTGTGCCTCATCAGAAAATAGGCTGCTCGGGCTACCTTTCTATGCACATAAACCTCTTGTTTTATGTTTGAAGAATAAGCTGTAAACAATAAAACTAATCTGATCAAGGAACATAAGTTAAAGAAACCTACATAAGAGTAGTAAGGACCTATGAATTATGATTTCGCTCGTTACTTCAATGAGTAAGTGAGCGAGTCAAATCCAATAATCATTCAGCGATTCGTTATGTTTATTTCACTGTTTCGAGAAACTTTTACTCATAGCTTATATCTATTACTGTTGCAATTCTATGTTTTTATCTATTAAATTATCTTTGCCTGTCTTTTCTCTTTGACATGACGATTCTATCGCACGTGGCGATCCGTCAGCGTTGAAACCGATCCTTTATTCATATTACATAAGTATAACTGGTTATTACTAAATATCGTAGTTCCACCCATTAGCGGCACAGACTACCTATAAAGCGAACTTTCGAGGTTAGGTAACGCATAAAATCTAGCACTAATGCCCCGAAATGAGTGCGGAGTGTTATTGTTATATTCTTTATAACGGTAGCGTAATGGCCGTCTCGGAGTATCGACCACTTCGATCCATAGATAAGTTAGACACGATTTAGTAAGTACCTATATACCGGTTTGACATTTTAACATTGATGTAAAAATTAAAATAAAAACATAACGAACATGAACGACGATAATACCATAGCAGGCCTATATGACATAACCTGATTTATTATGTTTACTACATAACAAGCTTAGTGACCGCAGAAAAAATGGATTTTACGTAATACAAACAATAAAATTATCTTGCAACTTAATGAATCATAGTGGTCGCTGCCGTCCATGCACATCGATAATCTACCCATGCTAGTAAATTAGTTCATGTAAGTTCATGTGTTAGTTTATGTTTATCACAAATAGTGCAAAGTTCGGTGTGTATACAGTTAGTATTGTGTGTCGTAATATGGAACCTAAAAAAGGAAAACGAACTTAGACATAGAGTAGATTAATCTACCACTAGCGCTTGTCAACGGTTTGTACCGGCCATCGCAGTTTCACCGTGATCACAATCCATGTAACTGGGTCGAACTATCGGTAAAAAGATATTAAAAAACCGCATATAGTGAGTACCCCTAACATATTAAAATGTATCAATTCCGCGATAATGTTAGTCTAAAATCATATACCCCATACTGCCTCTAAAATGGGCTACTCCAAGCTGGCACGGCGAACGACACATGATGCAACAAATATAAGTAAATAGAATTAGAACTGAGTACCTAATATTTTCACAGAGTAGGAAAGTTACGGGGAAAATTAAATCCGGTTATGAAGGCATATGAATTAAGTGACAGTTATGATAGAGCTCGGAAAATATAGGGTGGGTGGTGTTTATAAGCTGTAATATTATGACGATAGTAGGTGTTGGAGCGGTTCTCGTATTAATAGTACCGGTTAAGACCGCTTTGATACTAAATTTAATTTCACAGTTAATTAAAATCGGGATATGTTCGTTAACGGCGCATCCACTTGTCATTTATTAACTATTGCAATGAGAATTTTCTATTACTTTCTTATACGCCTACCAAGAAATAGTAATTTTTTATATAATATTTTTTGTAGAATCTAAATTAGAATCTATACGTAACAATTACAGTTTTTGATTTTTTTTTTTTAATTTTGCATGACTTAAGTTCTGCTGTTATTGATATCACAGAATTATGATAATGATTGATGAGGTTATGCTAAGTTTTTACTTAAGTAATACAATATTAAGCTAACATAAAATACCATCAGCACTGAAATAAATAAGGCAACATTTTATATGCAAACCCTTGTTGCTCTTCATATACTTCGTAAAAAAAATTATAAAAGAAAAACATGCAAGAGATGTTTTATTAAACCATATTTCAAAATAGAGAATATCGGTAAGTTTACCGCTCTGTTATGTATGCACGTATTATATTATGGACATATATTAAAGTTATATATTGACCAATATATTCCATCTATTAATTATGTATGGATGACGTGCAATAACGTAATATGCTATTATTCAATACAATTTTAAGCCAAAAATAACACACGTGCACCTCTGTGTTTATGTTACTCTGCGGTTTTGGGACTATTTCACGCCAAAGCATGATTTAAGACGGTAACGTTGAGTCATCGTGATCGGACGCTAAGGCTTCATTGTTAGTTGCACTTAGTCACCGCTCAACCACCACCAACCAGATGAACCGTTGTCGAACAGATGCGTAATCGTTTTTTATGTATATAACAAATGGACAAGTGGTCGTGATGTGGTCAGTGCGGCAATGAAGTTTGCCTTCTATCTGAGGACGAGAAACAGTAATAAGTTTATCTAAGTACCCGTACATAAGCCAGCTCTCTTTAACAAATGTTAGAAAGAAGTGTTGAGGAATACGAAATTTAACTGATAAAATAATACGACCTCTGAAGCTGATAAAAGATGAGTTACTGCTCCTGTGGACTGTATGAAGAGAAAAAAAACAACGCTTTATATACTAATATCCCCACATTAGGATATTCCTGTTTCGTGGGTAAACACCCAAACCCAGTACAGAAATATAAATTCATCATTCAAATGTATCTCTGGCCGAGGATCGAACCCGGAACTCACTGCGTGCCAGACTGCACCGCTACACGAGTCGTCAGAGATAGAGAAAGAGAGGTTCACTCACTAAATATAGCTTTTAAATATTTTTACTCCAAAACAACAATTAAAGTGATATTAAGTTACTTTTAAGAGGGCATTACGTACTTTTATACAAATCTGTTATCTTCAATCGTTTTTAACCTATTTAATATCGAATAATACAAATCGAGCAATATGAAAGCAAGTCGATTACGTCATTCGTAATAATCATCCGATTTCGGGCAACACTAATTCGCTAGTTTGAATCGGAAACGAGAGTCGGTGTCGTTAGACATGTTACAGCGTGCGTTACGTAAATATGAAATGCAAATGTGGCGGAAATAACTGGCACCTTTTAGTGCCAGTGTAGGCTTTACCGCAAGAATGGATCTCTCGTTCCTCTATCGATCATTTCACGTGTCCCGATACGCGGCTACCCGTTGCGTCTTTCGATGTCGTATGCTTTAATCGTTTCTAAATCTCATTTCCTTATTTACACAAACCCCGTGACACGCGCCTTCCTGAAGTGATACAGTTGCAACTAATCGATCTTTTATGTCTGACGGCAGCTTTTAAGACTTATCTCGAAGGCTCTGTTTATTAATTAAATGTATTTCTCTTATCTGTGCGATGTTATAAACGGCTCGACGCGAAGATCCTTAACTGCCGGTCAGATACGTTCCGTTATTCAACCGGTTAAATAATCTAGTTATATCGTGCAACAAATAAACGATTCAACAAATTGAATCATATCTGCAAACAATCATAATAGAAAAAGCAAAATGGTTTTTCTTAAGAGCCGTCAAAGTGAGATAATAAAAGAGTCGGCGTTTACAAGTTCAATACTGACAGGTTAATGAGCTTCGGGGTTCAATGAATCAATACATCACGCTCTGATTAGGTTTTAACGGAAAGTGCGAAAACCACTGAATTAAGTGTTGTCAGGGGACAATGGTTGCCGACAACTGTGACTAGCGCTTAATTAAAGCTGGGCTGAAGCTGTAAGTTTTTTTTTATTTAATGTCAAATCTTGCGTCAAGAAAAATAAATAAAACAAGATCATGAACTAATTAGGAGCATTTTATCGTAACTGTATTTAAAGTTTCACAGATTACGATTATATGCATTTTTTTATAAAATTTAAGCAGCAAACGTGTACGCGGTCCATCCGATGGTAAGTGGTCACTACCGCACATGGATATCTGTAACCATATAGAACAGAGGTTCTATCTGAAATTTATTAAAGACGGTTACTCGTAAAGACTAAGATACACACCTCTTATGTAAACGTGTGTGAGTGATATAAATTGTTTCTGCATAAAATAATCCCTAAAATCCGCACGTTTTGATTGCCCACCCGTCGTAAATGTACATAGTAGATAATGGCCATACTCTATGAAATTCTACATTGTCAAGCCCTTTCATACAAAAATCAATATTAACGATTAACGCTGATAGAACTGTTACTTTTATCTTCATATACATATATCTAAAGCAGATCTTATGCAAACCCACACCACCTTGAATTTAATATCCATGTATAAAATTTACGTACAAAACATCTCTCAGTAAGTTTTTAACGTTCTTTGCTGTTCAATAACACGCACACGCGCTTTTTCCACTCATTGTATAGAAACGCGTATAGAAAAATAATTATCGAGTATTTCTAGGAATCAGTTGGCAAGACGGTCCGCCGGAGCGGCGCGGGCGCACGTCACATGTGTTGTAACTGTCCCATGTGATTGTATGATTTATATTACAGCTTTAGAGTATAAAAATTTCTGTGTTAATAATATTTGCAATTTATTTTTGTGTTGCAAGAAAATAATCCACTTTATTTTATGTGCTCACTTATCAACCTTTTCAAATGTAATTTAACGTGAATAGTCCAAATCCTACTTAGTCCTCAATATTGGTCAATTTTATAGAGTCACAGATTAATGCTATCACAGAAAACTCCTTCCAACCTCCATCGCACAAATAGCTGTTATATTTACTTTCAGCGACGTATCATGTACGAATTTTCCTTAATTTACTTTTACACTCTTTTCCTGTGCTTTGCTTTATAGTTGAAAATTACAGTAGCTTTGGTTTCTAACATTCAAGCTTTCATTTCATTCGATACTGAAAATACTAAGAGTAATAACATTTTCTCTTTACAACTTAGTGAAATAAATTACAAAGAACGATAAATTGTTAAAACAATAACAATTCACATTAAAGACAGTAAAGTGTTACAAAATATAAAGTACTCGTTTTGAATTGTTCTAATCAGATAGTGAGATGCGAAAGAATGTTCAGTGTGGAATAAAATCTTAACGGTATAAGGCAGTAAATGGCTATTTCGTGAGTAGTTAGAAATAAAATAGAAAACGCTATCAACCCCAGCTATCTCGTGCGGTGTGAGGGAAAAGTATGACAAATTGCAATTATGCCGCGGTGCGTTCGTGTATTCGTCAAAAACGATCCTTCACGGATAATACTTGTTTAATTTTAAATTATTATAGATTAAGAAATTAGCTTCACCACACCATATCGTATTATTTCTAACACAATATACGCAATGCGTCGGCTCATTATAATGCCCATGACAAACTCGTGGCGTCAATTATTATGAGGTGTTACGTTGGTTATGCGTCTCTGTTTGCGATAGCCGCGAACACTCTTGAAAAGCACTCGAACGTTGTACAAATAAAAGTTGCACAACACACTTTACACGACACGTAAATGTCGCGAGGACAAAATTTAAATCAAATGACAAAGTATATATTCCACTTGTTAAATATGTAACTATATTTACGCAGGAAAGATAACTATCTATTTTGATGGCTCATTATTATTATTATTTTTAAATATACAAACTGGGCCGTACGAAAACGTTTTAAAAAGAAATTTAATTCTTAGAAAAAAATTAAAATAGAGACACGAAAAAGTTCAAGAAAGCGGCGTCGTGTCGTCCCCATTGTACCGAACGAGTCGTCCGGAAAAGACTATCAATTTTCGAACCGTGAAAACGACGATTTGGCAGACGCCGCGGAGTCTGCGCGGGAGCACTTTCTCTGCGCAGACGCAGATCGACGCACCGCGCCATAGTCCTTCAGGCGAGCGCGAGCGCCGCCCGCCCGCGTATTCGTTGCACTCACGCTTCCGGAAATTTAAATATAATTCTTTTACGATTCGATATTTTATCTCAGTCTGCTCGCTCGGACGGACGTCGGCGGATCGATGCATAACGATTACAGATTACCTCACAGACGGCATGAGAAATATACATTCGACTACTCGTATCGATCGGCGGCAATCGTCTCGCGCGGTATTTCTCATAAATGCGAGTGATCTCACTTCTAGTAGGGAATACGTCCGGGATTAAAATTAATTTGAAAAATTTGCCTATTCAGTGTTTGGATAAAATAGTGCGAGATCGTTTTTGGAAACAATTGCATTATCACGCGCTCGCCGATGCCAAGCGCTGACAATGACCAAGAGGTGTCGCGTTCGGTTTTGACGCGAATGGACTCCAGCCAAGCAATGACGCTGTGGTACACCGATATATTGGTGAGATTTTAAATAACGTGTTTTACATGCACATTTGTTTGTTACCGAGGTGTTGATACGCGTAGCAGCTAATAACAAATCGTAAAATATACAGCGAACATTCGTCAATTCTGTTGTTTCAGTGACTTTTTATTGGGCGGTTACGTTCGGATGCACCTCGCGGCTTTTGTTTCGAAAGTGATCTCAACTGAGCAGTTATTATTGTTGATTAAAGTGTTTGCACAAGTAATGGCGACGGACAAATTTTATAACACCGTGACACAACTCTATTGTTCGTTGAAGTAATACATTTTGTAGTGTTGAAACTTATTTTCTGTTAAAAACGAAAAAGCGTTAAGTGAAATTTATTGTAACGAATATATAAACTTTGAAGGAGCGCAACTATTGCTTGCACAATGCGTCTACAGACCCTAGAAACTGTAAGTCATACAATTTTTACCATTTCGTGTGGTGTGAAGCTTCTAATTTAAAGCTAATTATATTTTAATTCCCTGCATACAAAACCGTAACATTTTGTGTTATTATTTTAGTGATCTATACCTAATTCTTTTTTATATTGAAAATAAGCCGCGCACTTCCACTGCTCATACTAAATAAATTTAATTCTGCTTATAATTTGTATTTTTTTATAAAATAGTGCAGGTTTCCAAGTAGCCAATTATTAACTTACAACCCCAAATATGACGCCTGTAAAATGTGTGTGCTTTGATTGAACCCTAAAGCGATGGCTTTTCCACGTTTTCTTGAAATAGGATAAGGACACTATTAATTGTAACGCTAAAACAATAATGTTATTTAGAATTTTGGAGTCCGTTACTAATTTTAACATGATTATTCTGTTTGCATCATTCACTGATACTTCTTTCAAACGATATGTAGGTTACCTTGTATTCGATAGAATTTTTCATTTACTGCAATTAATTAACTGTATCGAAACGTCTTCAAGTTACAGTGACGCACGATCCAATACTCTATCGTCATAATACAATACATACTCGTATCTCTTTACGATTATTGGAAAACATAGGCAATTGACCTACAAGTGATGTTATTACCAGCCGACTGTGGAGGTTCTAATATCACCTACATATTTATCGGGTCAATCGCAATGCAAGTTGTATTGAATTTCTTTTATACTTTCTATATAATTGCCGCGGTTCGTATGCATTGCGACTGCGTTCGCTAAGCCTACCTGTTCCAAATAGTTTACGCTTTTAATGTACATAATCGACGTAGGATTGGACGAGGTGTAAGCCAGCGACAACAGGAGCTTAACGGGGCGCATTATACTGATCATAAGGTGAATAGCGGCTTATAATCAACAAAACAAAATCGCAGCGGAAAATAATATCATGAACTTTTTTTAGCATTTTAAAACTTCGATTCATCATTAAAACACCATCGAAATAGTAAGCTTTTATGTAGTCGATTGTGGTCCAATGTCATCTTTCTCTCCCTCACTTCAGATAAAACCAGAACACAACAAACCCTTGACGGTACTGTTATAAATAGCATGATGGGAATATGTGCATCTTTGGAATCAACGAAAGGTTCTAACCTAATCCACGTCACAACCCTTTGAGTCTAGACAGTTCCATAATAACTAATTTTCATCTTGTATCTCAAACCGCGTACCCGTATTCCACTGCATCCAATCGTGACTGTGATATAAATTTTAGGAATAGGTCAAGAGCGAGACATATTGTGCGAAGACAAACTCTTTACACACATTCGGCGCTCGAGGAAAGTGTGTCGGACGCAATAAATCGTCGATTCTTATCGGCGACCGGTAATTTTCGAGACTATCGAAAGCATGACTGTTTTCTCACATAATCAAAATGCCCCGAGATTGTATCGCCTCACGAAACGTTAATAACGCGTAGTCGAGCGCGTGCACCGAATGTGTTCCGTTTTTCTATTTTTCTTTTTCATTGTCTGCGTCCGTATTGTGTCCGTTACATGATCAAGCTGGGTCCATTTTAAATGTAACGCGGAAAATATATAAAAATGTGTTGTTAATAAATTATTAGTGTCAAAAGTATATATGATAGTAATTTACGAAAGAAGCAAACAAAACTGTTAAAGCCGGACGAAACTAATTACGCGTTATATTTTTATTATATGTTCTATTATAACCCGTAAATTTTAATTTGATACTCGATCATGTATTTTTTTACCTAAATAATTAAAATTTATGTTTTATATTTTCACATCACTCGAGTGACTGTTTGATACCGTAAATAAAAAAAGTATTATAAAAGTAGTATGTATGTTTTTCATACAATATTATTTTAATATTTTTAACTGGTTCGTCACTTAACTTGAACGATTTATCTGATAACAGTTCTTCGTGAATTTCTAAATACGAAAGCGTCCGTGTCATTACGTTATTTACACATAAAATTGATTCACAATTTTAATATGTTAGTCGAAAATATTTTTTGTGTTTTTTTACGCTTCTCACTGATGCGAGCGGCGCCAGTCGCGCCGTGACGTTGGACCGGCGCCCGAACGTTTGTTTACAGTATACATAATTCGCTATCGTTATGCCAAAAATGTAGAAGTGTATGGAATATTAGACACTGCGAGAATTAATATTTAGCTGCCTGTACGACCTACACTCTGGTATGCATCAGGGTCGTTAAAAATAAGCGTTTTTAAATAAATGCCGTTCGATTCTTCCGCACCGTTATATTTATGGTTTAAGATCTTTATTTCTCATATAGAATTTACAATTCACGTATTGAGAAAACACTTAATGATACAATGTTAGGCTTACAGGCAACAAACAAAATCTACTTAATTTAACTAAGTTATAATTTGAACCTATGATTGAATAAAAGTGGGTAGTTGAGAAAAGCCGTAACAGTCAAACAGAGATGTAAAGTACTGCTGTACTGAATGTGGCATATATAGCAAGTAAACTTTACACTCATATTTTTGATAACAATTTCCCTTTTTTTATCAATACAATATTATATTTCTACTCATAATTAAAGGTCGGATTATGAAAAATATCAATATCTTTTGTCATTTATCACTGACCTCTTAATAGTAAATCACTTTGAGTACTGCAAATGCCGTGACTAATTTCACAAAGAGCACTCTCTAAAACCTTCCACAAGTCACCGATTCACTCTCGATTTTCACGCTTAGTTACACCGTTATGGTTCAAGCACGGTTATGACCATATCTTTCAACCAATGGTAAACACAACCCAACTCTGCAGAGTTGGGTTATACTACAAATTTTGAAAATTTAATAAAATACTTTTGTAAAATTAAATTCTATTATTCTTAAAACACTTTTACCGAATGACGGCTGCACATATATCAAATTCGCACGAATTCTAATTAATTTTCAGATTGAATATTTCATGATATATATCGTTGCCACTTTGTTACCAGAACCCTATGAATTCAGATTTAATAACACTGATCTGAATGGAACCGATACATCGTTTCTAAAAATCCGTTGATAATAACATGAAATTATATCTAGACTACGTTAATTGATGTGTAGACGTTAAATAACTTAACTTTTTAGCGACTGTACTTTATAATTTTTTATTACGCGGTAGATACATATCAACAATGTATGGCTTTAATTTCTAGTAGCTTGGTATCTAACAAGGAACGTAATTTTATGCTTTCACCATTAATTAGGATGCTCGTCGAGGGTCCAATTACGGAATTATGAGCTCTAAATGGCATTTAACCTACAAAAGCTCGAGTAGATATACAAACATAATTGCACTCTCGATTTCTTCTATCGCCAACTAGCTGTAGCCGGCGGCGTCGGCTGCACATTCTAATATTCTGTATTGCCGATACACAAAGCGAATTGAAATTTCTTTTTAACAATACATCCGAAAAGACACGGAGAAATGTTTTATAATATAAAAATACGCGTTATTAATGACTCCTGAAATTGTTAACTAATGATACCTGCAACATCAATGTAAGTGAAATCCGCATATCAAAACAACCACACGTCATTTCAAATTAATGGCAGCGGTGTAGGTGGATCTTTTATGTTTTCAAAAAGCATTCGTCTCGTTTGTGATGTTGGTCCAAAGATGTGCCATCGAATTGAAATAAAAGAAACCTTTTAGCGAGAGTGAGGCGACATATGTACTACGTATTAATTAGCGTTTTTAGATGCTTACCTTCTTTGGTTTCTGTTGCGTAGCTCGTTCTGAAATTGTATAAGCTAGCAAGAATTGACTATGGAGAATAGTAATAGTTTTAAAAATCTAGTAGTATGAACGTAGCAAAGTGATGTATATGACACGAGATTTTATTGTGAATATGGGGTCTAATATTATTTGATCTTTATTAATCTAGTTAAAGTCACTTAACATTGCCTATAAATGTACTGTTCATTTATAAGCTATTTACTTACGATATGTGTGTTTTGTGCCCACTGCGTTATGATTTTTACAAAGTTTTCTTTTTTCTTTTCTTCATCTACGATGTCTCTAGACTAAAGATCGTAATCATCACGATTATCTTACATACTTCTCCAGTATAGTCAAAATATGAAATAAAAACGTTTAAAACTGCTTCTTTTTTAATTAGAGTAATAAGGGAATCAAATCAAATGTCTTTATTTGCCCGATGATGATGAATTCTTAAAATACTTTTACCAAAACGTCGTCTTTTACCAAAAAATGCATGACCCACCATCACCTCGCCAGTTCCAAGTCGAAATTTTGCAGTAAGCGTTGTAACCGATTTTGCACAGTGCAGGAAACATTTTTGCTATTATAGTCTTGCACAGTAACCTACTTCCATTGCCAGTCGTAATAGGGCTGCCATCCGACCGAAAATTCCTCAAATAAAAACATGCAACTCAACAATGCGCGTCGCTTGTGATAAAAAAAAACACATGTTCACTTTCCGGGAACGCCCGACCCGGTATGCATTAACCTAAATTTTTTCGCGACTTCTGTTAATTAATTCGTAATGTAGCTTTATTAGGATTACACTTGAAGTTACGCTTTGATTAAATCTTCTATAGAGAGTTAAATAACCAAATACATATAAGGCTTGTCGTTATTTCCGCAGGTGATCAAATCGCATTTCGCTTCCAGGGTGTAATGGCTTAGACCATGGGGGTATCTGTAATTTTATTAAAAGAGCTAACACTAGCTTTGCCAAGGGAGTGGGTAGGAGTTATGACGCCGAAATTTGTCGTCAAAAAAAAACGAAACGGGCAACCTGCTTTTAGAAAAAATATTTTCTCGCCTATGCTAATGCTAAGGTGGTAGAGGGTAGAGAAAGGGTGTCCTAGACTCTTCTTTAGAGTAGTCTCGTATTCAGTAGTTTGACAACCCATTAGAATTGTTGATGATATACAATAGCTGCATACATATATGACATAGCAAGCTGACTGACATGTTCATGGACAGTAGTGATGTAGTGACGCTAGTGTCATGTGTCTTTTGAGAAGTTTTTCGGGCGGCTCATTGTGTGTACAGTTTGTACAGTAACCCAGATTCGTTAGTGTCTCGCTGATTAATGCCCCGCTGAAGTATATGGAAGCGACGACATCGCACTCGGTGTACCAGTTTTGCTTTTTTCAGTTTTGTTTCTTGACACAATTCTCGGTTAGGCAAGTTGCCTGCAATGATTTTTGAATTGGGGCATGATATTATTCGTTACGACTATGAAAAAGTTAAGTATTTGTAAATTTCGTTCAGTTAGAGTATACGTTTACCTAGATCTTACTTTATTGCTTTCTTGTGTACCAAATTTGTGCAATTTAAGTTCTTTTGAAAATATTTGTTCGTTACCTGTACTAATAATAAAAATGAGATGGTGAGTGTCTGTGTGTCACTATCACACAAGAACCACTGGTCCGATTTACATGAATTTTTGCGTCGATGTAGCTTATTTACTGGTCAGTGTGTAGGCTACTTTAGATTTTGATATTTTACACTATTTAAAGATGGCGACTATTTTTAAGTCCCATAGCGAAGCACGGTTTCTTCAGATACTACTTATAAAGTAATTAGAAAAACTAAAAAAAAGAAACATGTGGCAAAGTTGTTATATTTTCTTTAAGAAAAGACTAACGAGACAATTAAACCGTCGTGGTTCGCTTTTACCGATCTGAATCACGTAGCGCAGTTATTTCGACGGCATTCGACAAGACACTTGTCTGATTCACGTCGTGTTCTATGAGTTTCGGCGAGATAATGCCTGTAATTAGGGGGTGAAAGCAGGCTTTGTGTCAGATCCGTGAGCGTTTAGGTCACACGAAATGTTAATATGTACAAGTAGATATATAAGCAGTAAAGAAATTAGCTTTAAAATAGTATTTTTAGTGAAATCCGGGTTTGATTCCCGAAGAGAAATATGTAAATTAGTGTTTTCATAGCATAGCCCCGATAGCAAGTATTCGTGTAAATATTTCGTAATACCGTCTGTTGCATATAAAGTATAATATATTGTATATATAAAATATTATAAATATAAAATTTGTTGTATATTATTTTTTATTATCAGGTCACAGATGTAGTCAGACGCCTTTCTAAACTCTTAACAAAGTTTACATGGTATATTTTTCTTTTTAATCGCTATCGACTGTCGCTAATCATCCCCAGTAATCGTGAATAGAACTCTTCGGTTAACTAAGCGTTAATTACGGTTAGCGTTATGACAAATATGTTAAAATGTTTACGGCGATGTCTTAACAAACGGTAGCGAAACAAATTGAACAAAATACGAGAAAAATATAAAAAATAAACTGCTTGATCGTCATCTAATATGCTTAACGATCTCCGTAAACGCAAAATCTCTTTTAAATTGTACAACTCGCGATAATTCTCATACCTACAATCACAAATGAGCTAAGGTTGATTGAAAAAAATGCGCAAGTGGTACATTATGCGTGTTCAAAGAAGACGCACCCAATGGGCACGTGTTATAAATTTCAATTCGCTACCACTTTACCAGACGTGTCTTCGAAATGGCAAAAAATAATGAAGCGAGTGTGCACAATAAAAATCTAACTCGTCTCCCTCGGTGTCAATAAATCATCTAAAAATAGAAATACGTTGCGTGATTTGTATTTGAATATAACGTTTATGATATTATTAATACAATGTCGTACCAATATCAATGCACACGATTTTTTCTAAGTTACTGGCTTTTACGGTAAACGGTAACATCTAACTCTACAGCGGATTTTACGGTAAACGGTAACATCTAACTCTACAGCGGATTTTACGGTAAACGGTAACATCTAACTCTACAGCGGCTTTTACTGTAAACGGTAACATCTAACTCTACAGCGGCTTTTACTGTAAACGGTAACATCTAACTCTACAGCGGATTTTACGGTAAACGGTAACATCTAACTCTACAGCGGATTTTACTGTAAACGTTAACATCTAACTCTACAGCGGCTTTTACTGTAAACGGTAACATCTAACTTTACTGTCTACAACGAGAAAATCTACAGCGAAAGTATCCTAAAAGACTTAAAGAAGAAGATAGTAGAAATCTTTATGGCTCAAGCTCGGAAGCGATGCCGCCCAAACCTTTTTCTACCCAATAACGACAGTGTTAAACTCTGTTATGAATCTAACGGTTTGAAAGATGTGGTAAGGAAAACCAACCTAAATAAAATTATAGCCTTATCTGGGGATGATTACAAATGTTCGTGAATGATACTATCCATCATATGAACTGCAAGTTCGTTAGTTGTTTCTATAGATAAAATCTGCATAGGAAAGTTCGACATGAAAAAGATGAAACCACCATCCATCCATCCATCAGCCTTTTATAGTCCACTGCTGGACATAGGCCAAATAATCAGGCATAAATAGGCATAAATATATTAAACCTTTTTTTTCTTTGTTTTCGAGGGGAAAACCTTCAAAACGCCGGGTTATGTGGGATTTTTACCGCTCTAAAACCCCCCGGTGGCCGACCTCAGCGCTGTGTGGAGATCTCCCATGGAACGCAACCGGAGTCCTTTAAGCGCAATGCCCCTTTTGACCATAAGCGCTCACCCTTCCTTCAGGTATTTACGACGGCACGCGACCACACATACCGCCGTCCTTCCCGGGGTCACTTGATTGGAAGCCCCCTTTTAGTCACCTCTTACGACAGGCGGAAGATATCGTAGCGATATTCTGGTCCTGTACTACAGGGTCAGCGCCAATGAAACTACCATGCCACAATTGGCCATAATGGAACTGGTGGTCTGAAACCTAAAACCATTCTGACCGTGAGAATCAGTGGTGTAGTATACGGTTGATGATGATGACTACAATAGAGACCATTTTTTTTTGAGACTGCGCTATATAATGTAAGATCCCTGGAAATAGAGATGAATCGATTCTAAAGGAAGTTCCCAACAGCCGAGGTGTTTGAACGATAACTACAGCATTATAAGATATAATGCTCAATTTTACTTGGTGGGAATTGGCAAAGATTCAACGTTACTAACACCATCGAAGTCCACCGATTAGACTCCTAATATTTTTATTTTATTTAACTTACTGGAATATTTTCTGGTAAGACTTCAAACAAATCAATCCATTGTGAATTAACCGCTAATTCGGCTTGCGGCAGCATGATGTCTTATGCTCCGGACCTCTCTCTGTTGTAGTGGAAGAAAACACACACGAAGACTTACAGAATTTTCTTTATATTTCGAGTCTACTTATATACTTAATCCACGTAACATGCGAACCGTCTGCCACGGATATTAGACATGAAACGCGGAAAAAAACGCTTACGAAGATTGATACGATCTATTCACATCGGCGAAGAACAATTGTTTAGTTAACGTGTATACACCCAAATCAATGAAGAATGAATAATCCAAAGAGGCGGCTTCTGTATATTTTTCCTGCTCACATTGTATAGTAAACGAGCGAGAGGTGAATACGGGATCCGCTATTTTCGATTTAAATTGTAATAGACCAAGTTACGAGTACATCGTTATTACTACGTGCACGGCGCCGCGAACGATATGCGTTGGAAGGAACATCAAAGCGAAAAAGTCGAAAGCGCGAACGGGTTCAAGTCTGTTGATATGCGCACTTTTTATTTTAACTGTTAAGATTGATCGCATCGGTATGCATAGTTCACATCACAAGTTTCGCTTTTACAAAACGAAAGTTACTGAATAGGTGTTTACTTCGGATATTTCAAAGGAATTTCATTTTTTGTTTACAATTCACGATTATGTCTGAACTGATATAACAAAAAAATCTTATTTCATCGCAGCACTTGTAGAACTGGTCTCTAGCCTAATCTCTCTAATTCTTCCTGATCCAATAAATACGTGTACGAAAAGAGTACAGCATACAGTATTGTATACTACGTCTAGGCAACATAATATATGAGATATGAACACGTGTATACATGAGACATTACAACATACAGCAGGATAGGATTTCAATCCTATTTGCGGTTGATTATAGATGTCTACGACAATGACCATCTGCTGCATGCTCGTTTGCTGTTTCAGTTTCATAAATATTATCTTCTTGACTTACGTGATACTTCGTCAACAAACCAAAATTCGATACTCCTTATTACTATTTTCTACCGACGAGTTATAATGAAGGTTTACGTAAAGTAACCATTTATTAAGATAACTTAAAAAAATACGTAACTGATAACAGTTACGTATTTTTTAATTTCAAAAGGTATGTCGGCAAAATTTATGTCCGTTCAAAATTTGTGTCTGATATACGGTTTGATAACTCAAGACTTAATTTAGACTAGACCCTTGAGCATAGAGTGACTGGAAAACAATGCTACGTTTCCACTTGTGATACTCGCTGTCTTGTTTCAATTAAAGCTGAATCACTCCCCCTACCTCCTCTTTTTCACATAGTTCTTAATGTATTGTATATAGTCTAATATATTATCGAGAGACTAAACTCTGAAAGCATTATTAAATCTTTTTCTCATCGTTACAGAGCCCCGGCGCGGTGGGCGGAGCGGGAGCGGGCGCGGAGAGCGGGTCTCGCGACGCGCTCGATGTGCGCTACTCGCTGGCCGCGCTCGCAGACGACTACACGAAACGCAAGCATGTCGTCAGAGTCACCACCGCGGCTGGCGCTGAACTGCTGCTTCAGGTAAGCTCCCGAATGCACTTTCCGGGACTTTTATTCAGCGAACATTATGAGCATACATTAAAAGATAGTGGAACCGCTTGTGCTCATTTTTTTTATTGGGGCGATTTCAAGTGATAGGTGTGTTTCAGACACTTTGCTACATAATTATGTGATGTTACAAAACTAAATGCACCTGGCCTTTAATATCAAGGACAATCGCTGTATTGACAAAAATATAAGCCAGGTCTAGCTTTTGAACGATGTAATTGGTACAAATGATCAAATTAGTTTTTGGTGAATTTCAATTCACTTATTATGTACCTAATACTTATAAGTAATTACAGTTTCCCAAAATATAATTCATTGTTATGTTTATGGATTCAAATATTTTCCGCTTGGAAACGTGTATTGGCAACTCTTGATAGGCACTCT
Organism: Cecropterus toxeus; assembly: GCA_018249875.1. Taxonomy (NCBI): domain Eukaryota; kingdom Metazoa; phylum Arthropoda; class Insecta; order Lepidoptera; family Hesperiidae; genus Cecropterus; species Cecropterus toxeus. The sequence goes on from DWNE01000007.1 coordinate 48,668, forward strand.
GGAAGCTTTTAAATTAAAAGTAAAAATAATATTATCCATTTCGTCAGAGCATTGCTATAAATGTTTTCACGCGCTACCATGAGATCTTTTACATAAATCTATTCTACTGAGAGTGTCGATCACCATTGCATGCCTATATCGGGATCCATCGTTACTGAAAAGAAATTAATTTATAAAATAACGTCTGTACCGTCTCTCTACTTCAAACTTATATATGTGCGTATATTATATCTTAATGCATTATCTATTTACTTTCATTTCATAATCATAAATCAAAACAAAAAACTAAACAATTTATTAATATTACATTTTGACATTTATTAAATCTTCTATTATATATATGTAGGTATTTATGGAGACAAATAAGACGAGTAAGAAAAACGACTTATTCACTTCGACAAATTTATTCATTCTTATTTTTACTAGCACTTCCTGTTAGTAAGCCTTAAAGCTACGATTCTTATTGAAGTGATTATAATCTTTTCAAACAAAGTTGACCGTAATATTATCTAGGCGGACGGAGCGGCCGACGCGCAGCGCTGGCTGGCGGCGCTGAGGCGACACTCCGCGGAACCGCCGCCGAGCGAGCCCGCGCCCGCGTCCCTGCCCGCGCCCGCTCCAGCGCCCGCGGCAGCTCCCGCGCCCGCTGCCGCCTCTGCCGAGTGCCCCTCTCCATTGCCACCGCAGAGGAGTAAGAAGATCGGCAGGAATAGATCGCCCACTGGGAAAGAACCTGGTGAGTTAGAAACACTTTTTACAGCGGTAATTTTAAATTTAACCGTTTAGTTACCATTTAATTTACTTAACATTAAATCAATTTTTTTACAAAGTATCATTACAAGTATGATATTTTTCTATATTTATTATTGACATGTTCTAACTTTTAATATAAATTTAAAAAAATCAATGTTATTTATAAATAAATACACATGTAAGGAATGTTAATATCTATAGGTAAGAAGTCTTAAAGGCTTGTATTTTTATATACACGATGAATATATACATATATTTAGCATTGATGTAAGTGCCTATAAAATTGAGTGATAATGTTTCATACAACTTGCAACATATCTGACGCGACCGATCTTAACAGGCCCGCCGACGCCGACGCTGCCGTCGTCGCCCAAGAACAAGACGTGGAAGGGGCGGATGGCGAAGCAGCTGCGGCGCATGCACGGCGGCGCGGCGAGCGCGGCGCCCGCGGCCACCGGCTGGCTCGGCGCGCCGCTCGAGCGCTGCCCCGCGGACCCCGACCACCCGCTCGTGCCGCGCGCCGTCACGCTGCCCGCGCAGGCCGTCGAGGTTAGCACCCAGCTCTAATATACCGTCCATCAGCCCTTTGAAGTCCACTGCTGGACAAAGGTTTCTCCTAATAGCCAACGTCTTGGCATCACTAACCACGATAGATGTTACACATGAAGATGTCCTTAGGAAGTCTCTTGCAAAATCCGTAAGAAGACAGATGTGCTATACAAACATACGTATATAGCATGCATACACAAGCCACCCCTAAAGGAGGTTATTCCATAGTGTTTTCAAAGACAATTTATGTTTTGGTATTATCGTAAGTAACATCTCTCTTTTGATTTGTAATAATGCATTGGTATTGAATATAGTTTTCATTAACACAGGGTTTATCTTACTGTTTTATAATAACTCTTTATTGTAGTCAAAAAGTATACACAACAAGTAAAAATACAAATTTAAAGAACGATAAAAAAGGTTTATATATTTATGCATAGCTTTTTCGAAAAACATAAGGCATGATTTTACTATAATAATTAAATTCCGGCAATCCATTGTACTCATTTATGATCCCCCCCTCCCCAGGCGTACGGTCTGCGCACGGTGGGCGTGTACCGCGTGCCGGGCAACGCGGCGGGCGTGGCGGCGCTGGCGGCGGCGCTGGACCGCGGCGCGCCGCCCGCCGCGCCCGACGCGCGCTGGGCCGACGTGCACGTGGCCTCCAGCCTGCTCAAGGCCTACCTGCGCCGCCTGCCCGACCCGCTGCTCACCGCGCACCTCTACCCCGCATTCATCGGTAAACATCATTATTGTATTATATACTGTTTAAGATTTCAGATTGGCGAATCTAACAGGAGAAGAGCTAAGTGAGAGCTCAAGCTCTCCTTCCTTCCCATTCAACACCAAAGGAAAAACAGGATTTCAGAAATAGCCACACCACAGCCACGTCTTCTTTTACCTAATAATAGTAATGCTGAATGTTTTCATATTTTTGTATGAAAGGAAACGTATTTATTCAAGGCGTTCTGACTTAGTCTTCAGAGTTAACAACGTATCCATGACATGACATGACCATTTGGAAAAAAATATTTTATCTAAGTTTAATAATGAACAACCACCGCGGCCAATAACTATGAAAATGAAAATAAACGCTGATCCATTTAAGCCAAAAATTCGTCAGTACACTCTTGCCAACTCATTGTAGTCCTGCTGCCGGGTATGGGTCTCAGAATAAGAATGTTTAGACCATAGCCCGCCATAATGACCAATTGCGAATTAAATTTTACAGACCTTTGATAACTTTTTCTTAAGGACTCTCAGACGTGTAGGTTTCCTCACGATGTTTTACTTGATATTAATTTCTAATGTACTCGCATATTAATTAAGATTTTCTTCCCCCCCAGCGGCGGACCGGTCCCCCCAGCGCGCGCGCGAGCTGCGCCGCCTGGTGCAGTCGCTGCCCGAGGCGCACTACGAGACGCTCAAGTACCTGATCCAGCACCTGCGCCGCGTGGTCGCGCACTCCTCCCACAACAAGATGGAGGCGCGCAACATCGCCATCGTGTTCGGGCCCACGCTCGTGCGGGCCGCCAGCGACGACATGCTCGCCATGGTCAACGACATGTCGAGCCAGTGTCGGATCATCGAGTCCTTCCTTACACACGTTAGTATGGCGTTGTGGTTACAACATAATGCGATTTACATTAATAAAAAAATAATTTATATTAATAAAATGATATTTTAAGAGGCCGATGTTATATTTTGAAATAATTTTATTTATGGTAGAGTACGTATGTACGTACTCTACCCATATAATAATAATATAAAAAAATCTACTACTATGAGTCTCTCAATATGCATTATTTATGTCTTTTATAATGCAAATATCAACAATGATATTCTGTAATAGCTAAGAAATTAGAAACACTAAAATTGAAATATCTTTTTTTTCCTGAAAGAATGCATCTTAAACGAACCTTCCTTATTATTTTTATATATTACACGGATGTTCCGAAATAAAATACAATGTGCAATGAACATTCGTTAATTCGTTTGTTCGTATATAATATTCGTTCCGTGCTCGCGGATTTTAGGTATTAGAAACTTTTTAGAAAGATAGACAATGTATTAAATCTGTTTGTCCTGTGCAGTACTCGTGGTACTTCTCGGAGGAGGAGGGCGAGCCGCCCGCGGAGCCCACGCCGGGCGGCGACGCGGGGCCCGCGCCCGCGCCCTCGCGGGACCTGCTCATACACAACGTTAAGAAGATGGAAGGTATGTGTTCTTTTAACTCTTGTGTTAAGCGGTTTTTTGAAAGGAATATTGATATTAAAAATGTATTTAAAGTATTTTTAAATTCTCCTTGTAAATTGATTGGTGGAAAGACTGGATGAATAAAAAATTTTTCATTTTTTCGTACTGGTTAAGAAATCTTGTCCTTGACAAAAATGTAAAAAAAAAATTAAGTGAATAGATAAGAGATTATTTTATTTTGGATAATTAAAATATATTTAAAGTTATCAATGAATAAATTTAGCACGAATTTTTTTTAACATTAATCTCTTTTTCTATTATTATTACATTTAGAAACCCGTTTGACAAATTTATGCTGTATTGAATTATATAAGTTATAATAGTAAATAAATATTAAACTTAATCAATTAAAAACCAGGCAAGGACGTGTCGACGCGCGACATCGTGTCCTCGATCATATCGGCGGCGAACCGCAAGATCCAGCGCAAGCCGCGCGCGAAGCCGCCCGCCGCGGACAAGAAGTGGGCGGAGCCGGCCGCCTCGCCCGCCGCCTCCCCGCCGGCCTCGCCGCCCGCGTCGCCGCTCGCGTCGCCGCCGCCGCACCTCACCACGTCGCTCGCGGAGTACGACGGCCTGCCGCAGTTCGTCAGACACCATGACGCTGTTAATAAGTGAGTTGTTTGTGCGCTCGCGGTTTTACCTATTCACAGATTCACTATAGTATACATAGTTTATTTATATTTATTACCATGGTCCACGGTCACCATACTGCTCTTATACGCAGTGGGTTCCGGATTCGATCCCCGGCCAGATACATATCTGAATCATGAATTTAGATTTCTGTCCCGGGTCTGGGTGTTTGTGTATTCGTCTTTGTGTGTCCACGGCACCCACAACGACAAGAACAAGAAAATCCTAGTATTGGGCTATGGATGTAGAAAGCGTTACAAAAATATTTGAAAGTATTTTTTTCAAAATAATAACTTAATCAAAATGACATCACCACGAAATCTTATTACAACCGTTTTTATACATATTAACTGATTAACTTTGTTTATTAAAGTTATATGTTTGTTATCTTTTAATTCCAGAATCGACATAGAGACGATGGCAGCGCTGGGCCGCGGCCGCCCGGACGGGGCGCGACACACGCTCAACAACTTCTCCATCGACGGTACGTTGCTATACTATACTATTGAATTATTGTCTAATGATACAGTTATATAAAATACTGTAAACGTAGTACGGCCTTTTTACCATTTCTTTACTATTCTTTGACTTTGATTCCTTAACAAACTAGTTAAAATTATATAAAGTTATATGCAGTAAAGTATTGGTAAAATGACCACAGTGAAGTATCATTTACTTGTCAATACTGGCTTCAAACAATAAAAGTGGCTATTTGCTCCATTAGGTGTGCAGTTCTGAAGTGAGAGAGTAGACAGCAATCGTTTGTTATGTCCACATTCGAAGGTATAGGAATGTGAGCGTGCGTGTTGCAAGTGTGTGCGTCACGGCCCGCTGTCCGCGCGGCCGCTGCTTATGTTCATTCCCAAGTGTATAAGGGGCAGCATTCTCATCCGATTCTTGTTTCATTAAAATGCTGCGTTTGATACATACGGATCGAATTTCGGTGTACATAAATTTCAATCTAAAAGGTTCATCCCTGTATATTCGGTGTTGAATGAATATTTTGAGTCACTCGCTTCTATCTGTATTGTTGCTTGTCTAAAATCATAATTAAAATACTACACCAGACACCGAAATGCGATTGGCGAATGAACGTAAGTAAAGTAATAAAAAATCATAAACAACTAACGCTTTCAACCGGCGGCTGCTGACTGATCGGGCACGGCTTACAACGCTCGTGCATCGTCTAGAGTAGGTCAGCCTCGCATAGCTCACTATGTACATATTTAATCACGTCATCCATTCATCACCTACTCGTGTCGCACGCGACGCGGCGACATCCTAACGCTTTACGTACGTAATCGTGTCGAAGCCGCAATCCGCCTTCCGCTCACTAACCGACCGTCCGTCGTCACAGGAACCGGAGACCTGGTGTCCTCCCTCACGAGCACGTTCGACCAGAAGCTGCGCACGCTGAACAACTCGTCGCCGCTCGACGACGGGAGCATCCCGTACGCGGACGAGTGCCAGGACGATAACGACGAGAGCAAGTCCAGCGGCGGCTCGCCGTCCGACGTCAGCGACGAGCGCGCTTCGCCCGCCGCCTCGCCCGCCGCGCGCGCACACGAGCTGAAGGCGGCCTGGCTCGCGCGCGACCACCGCCACTCCTCCTCCAGCAGCGACGAGCCCGAGCGCGCCGCGCGTCCGCGCCCGCGCCCGCCGCCCGACGCCGACGACTCCGAAAAGGAGAACTGCGGCCGCACGCCCGAGCGGCCCGAGCGAGCCGCCGAGTGCGCCAAGCGGCACAGCGCCGCGCTCGAGCCCGACGCGGCCGACGAGTGCGCCAAGCTGAAGCGCTCCGAGTCGCTGAGCCGCGACGGCGAGCGCGGCGGCGCGCGCGTGCTGCGCTCCGAGAGCCTCAACTGCCGCGCCGAGCGCCCGCGCGCGGAGTCGCCGGCGCGCACGCGGCCCGCCGCCTGGCGCTCCACGAAGCTCAAGCGCAAGAACGGCATGCCCGAGCGCGGCATCAAGCGGCGCCACACGGTGGGCGGCACCAAGGACTTCGACAAGGACGGCTGGGCGGCGCGCCACACGCGCACGTCTTCGCCCGACCTGACGGCGGGCGCGGCGGGCTGGCCGCTGGCCGCGCTCGTGCCGCCGCCGCGGCCGCCGCTGGAGTCGCACGTGTAGCGGCGCCGGAGCCGCGGCTCGTTTGGTGCTGTAACGTATGTGTCCCCTGACCCGCCGCCGCCCGCCGCCCGCCGCCTGCGGGCCGCGCGGACGATAGCGACGACGCGGATGTCGAAGCTTTCGTCACGAGAGAGGCTATTATTTTGATTCGATTCAATTGACTGAATAGATTAGGTCACAAGTATCTAAATAATGTTATGAATACGCCGATTATAATACTCAAGTCATACTAGCGTGTCGATTTGTTATTCCGTGCATTTAACCCGTTCACTCGCTCCCTTGATCGATATCGAGATTTAATCGAAAACTTAGGTTAATGTAATTAAATGTAATTATGTAATCGTGATATGTGTTATGATACGAAGCGAAAGTGATTCTTCAAAATTTTCTATGAATCGAGCAGTGCAATAGTTATTAATGTAATGACGACAGGGATTATGAAAAAGAGATCGATTTATTAGTAAAGATATTATGGAACTTAGCTCACTAAACAATGCCAAAGAAAAATAAGGAAGCTGACAATTTAAAGAAAGTGCATGCGCGGAACGTACGAGAGGGACGGCACGACTCGGAGAGAATGCGAGGGTTGACGTTATTGAGCAACGAACTCAAATGTGTAACGAGGCAATTAAAAACTTATACAATAGTAGAATTTTGCATACGTACACGATCTATATTGAAATCATTGAAGAGTTCCACAAATCTACACTATTTGTTTGTAGTATGACTCCCTTTGTAGGTACTGAACTACTTTTTACGGAGTTGTGGTGGAACTCGATTGACGTTCATAGAGTGCAAATGATACAGCATAATATATTAAAATTAGCGCTACTAGTTTGTAGGTTGTAGGACAATGAAACTTATAGATATGACGCCCGAGGGCTTATTCGTAGTCGTAAGTTAAGTGATATCGTACCCTTGGCGGTACCAAGATGACCAGAACGCTATAACACCAGATAATTTTAAGATATATTGTATAAGAATTATTATATGTAGGTACTCTTGGAGTTTACAACAATAGAGGTTATTCTTATGGTATTGTGAAAATAAATACAAGCATACATCACCTACTTGCCTTCGCAATAGAATTAGAGGATTCGAATTATGCACAATTCTCAACGGTTTATAGATAGTTCGTGAAATGAAGTTACCTTGTAGCGTTTCGTTTGGAAAACTGTGCGAGTGTGGAACCTAGATTTATAGATTGTGTATCAGATGTATCGGCAGTTGTACATTGTAGATTAAGGCTTTGTTAAGCTCAGGACCGATGCGAATGAAGAGTAATTATTGTAAATAGGGAATGCAATAACTGTAATTAATATTATATTCAAACTTACAGTGCGCAGCGCCTCGGCGTCCCTAGGTATCGACTAACTGACGTTAACACTAATACAGTGATAATAATAAAAAGTGATCCCTTTAGCTTTGTAAAAATTGTACATTTCTTTTTATCATTAATTTATATTAAATTTGTTATCGTAGCTTTGTTGAATGCAATTATTTTTTATTGTTTTGTTTATCAAAGAAAAGTATTTTTAGGCTAAATTCAATTGTTATTTATTTGCGAAAGCTGTAAAACGTGATTCGGCACGGTTTTCTTTTTTTGGAAAAAAATGTGAACTATGTAAATAATTTACGGCCGCAAAATGATGTTTTAGACTTTCGTTCATTGACTTTTTTTTGAAAATTTTTATACCATCCTTACGTTAAGACGATCTCAAGTTTGTTGAATGTTTGCAAAGCGTTCCTTTTAAAGTTTTATTTGTAAATATATCATTAATGTAGGAACAGTGAATTTACTAATTTTACTACATCGTATTGTACGTAGAAGGTAGTTGACCGATAGAGGTATCGCCGGCGCCGACACGGCTTCTGACGTCACGTCACACGTCACGTCATGTCACGTCACGTCCCAGACACGTACGTCCCGCGGGACGCAGTCGGGCGCCGGTCAGTTTACAACTGATTTGTATTCAAGTATTCTATTCATGCTCTTCGTGTAATCAGCTATAAAATTCAAATAGTTAAACACCTTAAAGACATTTTGCAAATATGGTACGAACCAGATTTACAATATTTGTCATTGTGTATATTTTGGAGAAATGAAAATAAAATATTGAATCAATTTTAAAACGTTGTATGATTTAACGCACTCCTTTATTTACCCAAAATTCATTATCCTATTCGTCTGCAAATGCACTTTATATTTCCGAAGTGTTATAAACTCTAAAGTTGAGTAAGATTTCTGAGTTACAATTATGGAATGGTACGTCGCTATCTCAGACTCTGTAGAAGAGTCCTCGAACGGAGACCACGTCTGGGCAAAATGACAGGCCGCCCCCCCGATCAGGTGGACTGATGACCTGAAAAAGAAAAGACGGCGGGCTACCGCTGGATTCAGGTGGCGCAGGAGCGGTCGGAGTGCTGCTCATTAAGGGAAGGCCTATGTCCAGTAGGACTTTAAAGGGCTGATGGGTGTCTCAGGCTCTAGGCTATCAGACAATTAAATTGTGCACCATTATAACTTTTATTAATAACACTAACCCTATGAGGTTATATAAAAATAGTTATTAGGGCAGTTTCACCAATCTCGGAAACTCGGATTTAGTTGCGGACGTAGTTTCCGTTTCGGCCAAAAAATGGCCGTAATTTTCAGCTGATCCAAAACGTGAGTTTTCGTAAATAATTGTGCGTCTATTAATCTAATACATATTAGATCGAAACAGTAGCACGTTAGTACTAACACTATTTGCGTACACTGCTTAGTACGTTAAGAGTGAGAGACGCAGACCTTATAATAATAATTCATTACCAAATGTTTCAGCGTAACTGTACCTGCAATGTTAGCTGCCTGTGTCATGGGTACACTTCCACGGGGCAGCGATTTGGCTCATTTATTTTATCTATAGTTTTTAGTTCTAATTGAATTATAATATTTATTTTTATTGTAGAATTGTAAAATTAAATTGATATAAAATTAATTAAATTAGTTAAGATACATTTGGAAATTGTTAACATTTCTTAAACATGTGTGGGTGAAGCTCACAATACTCTTACATTATTCTTGAGGTTAAAAATAAAGGAAATAAAACTCAAATTTCCATTGCAACAACTACGTTTATTCGGTTACATCATTATTATATTTCTACATAGTGAAAATAGAATAAGTTTAAATAGAGACAAAATTTAAAAAAGCAGTTGTACCTATTGAATTTGTTTATTTTTCTATTAATATAAAGAGAAATATATAAATTATCAACTTACATCGTTACTTCCTAGTAAGATAAATAATACTTTTTGACGAACAACTAACTTTGGCACTCGTCACGCGTCATATTCTCCGTAGTTCTTTCATAGTAGAATATAGCAGAAACAAGATGTTTTTTTCGTAATATTTGTACTAGTTAGCGGCTCTTTATGGCTTAAAGGTTTCCGGCAATGAAATAGGCGGATAATTAAGTTCGATCGTAAATGTCTACGGAAAATATGATGCACCAGAATGTCTACAAGTTAACGTGTGATAGTATACTGTCGTTTGGTGAATACTATATGGCAAGAATCGGGATGTTCTAACGATATTTATATTACGCATATCTAAAAACATATTTATGTAACATTGCAAGATCTTTACAGTGAAAAATTATGCCATTTTTAACAACTTTTCCATTCCAACGACTGCTCAGAGATCATTGATAAAAACAGTCCCAATGTACACAAATCCGTCTCATTTCTTTGGTGTAGCAATCTTGTTCGCGTAACATAAATAAATTGAATAGTCCAAACATCGAAAGTGTACAGTAAACTATCACGTTCCATAAAAAAAAAAACTAACTAAATTTCTCTATAAACAAATTACGGCGCATCTTTCGATCATTCAAATATTACCCTGTTTCTGATTGTCGCCATACACTTTGTAGAATACTGTATGGGGTATATTCACAAATACGTTTGAATGGTGATATTTCGACTAATATCACCATGGTGCACTTAATATTCGTTCCTAGACATTAACAGAACGCTCGAATAATATTAAACTTATTTCATGGATACACCCCTACAGTATCGTACCCGCTTCTAGTTTCAAATACCTCGATGAACCCATACTTGCTTTCATACCCGCTCAAATCCTAAATCACTCGGCGCTTACAGTAAACAAATTTGAACTTCAGTCATAATAACTAATAACTTAAACAACATAATCTACACACAATATAATCGAATACTATCAACCTATAAGTGACTTGTTTCACCGCGTTCGGATAAATAAATTAGGGAGTAAATAATTCGACAGCGTACAGTGTAATAAACCCCGAAGCTCTGCAAACACTGAATGTTAATAATTTCTTTTGTAAAAAAATATTGTAAGAAATGTTTCAGACATTTATATAACTGGTAACAGGATTTAAAATACTGTCACATTAACTCCTGAGCCTGGAGGAAGTTAAGATAGATGAGTCAAAATAACATGTTTGATGCGGTTTACAAAGTTAAGGTAATTGCAGCAACGAAAAAGACATTACTGATAATTGGCAATCACTTTATAAGCTCTAATTTATAGATGTAAATTACTTTCGATTGAAAAAGACCAACCTCTCAGGATTTTTTAATCAAACAAGTTTGGACAGCGATTCAGCGACCAAATGGTTAGCACAAGTAAACTTCTATCTAACGATACTAACTTTCTATAAAAAAATAATACAATAAACCATTATTATTACTATTCACTTAAAGCCCTGGCCCAAAAGCCACGGAACATTCGTTGGACGCTACGAGCGTCAGCATTGTTAAATTCGCTCAAAGCTCATGCTTATAGTGCCTAGTAAATGTTTGTGGTCCTCGGGTGACATTAATCGGTAGGCGGTGAAACAAGTCGGTACAACAGATCACACTAAACATTTATCAGAGTATTATAAGTATATGAATTGATTATAAATTATGTACCTTATTTACGATAAATTTAGACACGTATAAGTTTAAATTTGATACTGGAATAATTTAAAACTAACATTCAGATATGATAAAACTATTTTATTAGGGGAAAGACCTTTATATTAGAACTTTCGAAAATATACTATTGATAAAAATCATAAGGCATCCATTAAACACCAAGCTTTTTAAAGTTTTAACAGGTGTTCGAGGACCATTTGAGAACTGATTGAACATTCAGTCACGTCGCCATAAATCAATGGCAATGTTCAAACATTTTTTTCCACTTGAATGTCGATTTAAATATGCTTGTAATATAATACTAGTACTGTTAGCATAATATTAATTCCATGTTATCAATATCCAGTTATTCATGTCCGATTGAATTTACTGACGCTGCTTGTAAATCTAACGGACGCCTTATGCATATATTGACGGATTATTATAAGCGTTATTTTTATTAGTCAATATAGAAAAAATATTGAAAATACGATTCGTTGCAGGATTGATACTTGATTAACAGTTACATGGCCTTGTCGACATTAGAACTTGCATGTGCAAGTGCATGTGAATATCGCACACAGCATATATCTATGCAATGAGGACAATTATAATTATTTGCCATATAATTTTGCAATTATATTATTATTATATATTGTTCTTGAGAGTTAAGACAACTAACCGTTTTCACTAGTTGATGTTCTACATATTCATATTGACTAATAAAAACAAAAAGTGGATTATTGAATTTCTAATACACATACTTCGTAATTTTTCTATGTACGGTCTAAACACAGAATAACATATTTTAACATCAAGAATTACACATTAAAATGGAATAATTCAAAATCTAAGACACAAATTCGACAACTATTTTTAATGCGATTAATATATTTGAAACTACACCAATAAAACCCAATGCTAAGTGCAGCTATATGAGATAAGTTATCTTAATCTTACTATGAGAATTATATGAGCCACTGGAATGAAACTACATAATACTATAGCCTGGCAATGCTTTAAATGAACGTGTTCACTGGTATAAAAAATCTATCATTTTACTAAATGATTTGTAAATTAATCACTCAAGTTGTTAGTAATATTCCTTATTTCCTTAGTTCAGCTCAACGTATGATTTTTGCGTATTATTTTATTTAAACACCGGTTCAACCGTTTAGTACCTTACTTTATTGAGCGTATTGGATCAGCTATCACGATAAACACGATTACTTAAGTTTACGTTCACGAAAAGGTTTGTCAGACTATATTAAGCGAACACTTATAAATAATAAAGTGCGCCGGGTGAACGCAATAATATAATAAATGCAGTATAGTAAAGATATTGAAAAAGCTACTTGGCCGAGTGCTTAAACAAAACTACATACATATTATACTATTGTATTACTTTACATATAATAGAAAATAGTATTTTATGTGCGTTTAAAGCTTAGACAACAGTTCAAAGTATGTTAGTTAAATTACGCAAACCATATTGTAGCAAACATTATCCATATAGAAGAAAAGATTAAATGTTGCGTTCACCCTATAAAATCTTACTGTACAGTAGAGTAAATGTATACATATAAATGTTAACTTCATAGAGACAAACGATTCAAACAAACAGAGATCCAATATTCAATAATATATAGTAATAAATAGAGATCTTAATTTTGACTTTATCATACTTAATGCCCGAAGTAATAAATATGTTTAATATAAATAAATAATATTGAACTAAATAAAGTTATACCAACCGAGGGACTCGAGTGGACGAGTCGCGGCTAGTCGTCTCCTATCGTATCGTAAGAGTAAGTGACGAAAGAGAGCAGAGGCATGCGTAAGCCTCATCACTTATACAAATCGATTTGAACAAGAATTTAAATCGATTCAAGTGAAAGCTTTAAATACTCGTGTAGTTAGTAAGTGTTATTGATATTTTAGATGGAAAGTACCAATAATTTTGTCATGTGAATGAAAAGTGGTATTGCATAAGGTCTTCTGTAACATGTGTACGAGACTATAGAATATGTCATTTCTGGCTACAAATTCCCATGATCCTTTTTTCGAGAAATTTTGACCACGTTATAAGTGAACTGACAAAATATTAGTTAAGATCCGTTTCACTGGGTCGCGTCACATATTTTTCAACTCGTAATGATGTCTTTGTTTATATAAATTAATACATCTTAATAAGAATTTCACAAGATGCATTAATTAGCATATCGGTAAGTCAAATAATGATGGATATCAGAATTTCTGAAGGGTGATCGAATGCATTTTCCCTCTAGACGATTATTATGGCAGTCGCTCAGTGCTGGTACTCGCGGCGCACGGCAGGCGTGGCGGCGGTCGCGTGCGGCGGGTTGTTGTTGACGTCGGAGGCGCGGCGCAGGCGCGTGGGCACGTGGTCGCGCTCGCGATCGCGCATGCGCTCGCGGACGCGGTCACGCTCGCGCTGGCGCTCGGCGAGCGCGGCGGGCGACGGTCGGGTGAGCGTGTCGAGCCGCAGCGCCTCGCGGAAAACCTGAAGCAGGTGGAAAACCCTTTGTAGTTTGACTCCAGAAGCACCAGAGACACCCCCATTACTGCTTTATAACGGCAGAGTCGAGCGTTATCGTGTCTCGGCTTCAAAGGTATAGTAAAGTAGATGTATTCATCGGAGAAGTTCCACCTTTATCCTTATGTAGCGGCGCGATACCTACAGTGACATGAGCTCGCGCCTCACATGAAAATGCTGAGCACGCAAGACGACGCAAGTAGCGAATAGCAAAGAAATACGTCATACGCGTCTTACTGACACTGGCCAATCAGAGGACGCAGCCTCGAACACGCTATCAGAGTTTAATAAAATC
>DWNE01000008.1:0-62595 GCA_018249875.1 Cecropterus toxeus
TAACTCTGTCACTCCCGTGACATAAGAGTATTCATGACGCATATATCCATACATAAGTATATCAAGGATATGAAATTCGACGGTTCTGAAGAAGATTAAAATTTTTGATTTAGGCTTTTGGTTGGAAATAAACATGAATGGTTTTTCTGGAAATTTAGTTTCCTTGGATGTATAACGTTGAAACTTTCTTTGGGCAGAAGAGTCTTTTTGTTTAGAACTAAACGCGGTCATGCTGGACGCAATGACTAACGACACTATCTCATTAGGAGGCCTATGTCCAACACCAGGTCCTAGCAGTGGATATTAAATGTCTCCTAGGTGGATGGATTATATTACAGTCTACGCGAACGTAGTTGTGGGTACTACTAGTAAAAAAATAAACAATAACGTAAATGTGTTAATGTACACACATTTATGTAATTTTTAAAACACGGCAGAACTGAAACTCAATATTTATTATTTCGCATATACCCAAACTTGCCTTTTACAATCTACGTAAATATGTTAGCGTATTTAGAAATGTACAGCGCTATCAAGTTTTAGTGTCGACAATGATTTCTAACGCAGTTTCAGAGTTTCAAATCACAACAGTTTTAAACAAGTTTCACTTTAAAAGAAAATTAACAATTAAATATTATTCATTGTAGTTACGATTCTATCTCTAAAAAAATATATTTAGTTCTAAGTAAATAAGTATCTAGCGCCGATTTCCCTTAACAAAAAGTAGTAAAAACCAACAGTAGTGTTGCTCAACAGAACGCAGAATTTAAGACTTTGTAACTAACTTGCTTTAGTATATTTTAATACTATTTACTATGGAAATACTCGGATAGATCGTTTTACTATTGTGTCCATATTTGCTTCTGATATGAATAAGTTATAACAACCTCGTCTTTGTTTGTAAGTATATGATGTAGTATTGATATTAGATATGTTATACTAACGAGGAGTCATCAATGCTAATCTCAACTCAATCGGGCTAGTTATTTAGTCGTGACTGAGGTTCAAACATACATACTCAACAGGTTCTTCTTCTATATAATTAAGTATATTAAAAATAACAATATATGTTATGGCGCTGACAATATAAAATAAGTATCTATTTATTATTTATTTATAAGTCTTTGTACATGGTAACATCACAGTAATCACGCTTTTCAAAAATACATAGTACAAAGGGCTATTTATTTCAAATCTAGGTACTGTTTATCGACTGTTTATGTTCGTTGAGTCTCGCATTGCAATTGTTGTATTGATAAAAAAATGACAAATTTTATATAGTAGCTACCGATTTAAATGAATAAATTTAGCCGATAGATCATTAAAAATCGTCTTTTTACTGGAATCATGTGGAAGGGCATTAGTTTTCAAAACTCGGTGTTGTGAGTAAAGTCACAGGCAAACGTTAAGTATATTAAAAACCCCTTCTCACGTTGTATCGTAACTACATTTTAAATATTGAATATTTTATAAAAAAAACTCGTTCGACTAGTTATGACGGCTTAGATCGTGAGCTTGTTTGTCGTCTGATGATTTAAAATGATAAGAATTTTAAACGTGTATATCTTTGCAGGATTATTAGAGATGATGCCATACGAAGTGTTATTTAATGATATATTCATCTTCATATACATTAAGCATTGTATTAATATCAAAAGTAAAGTTGCCCTATGCTTAATAATATGTTATTGCTGTAAAGTACATTGTATTCATCTTGCTATAAATACATAACTTGCTATAAATTTTATAAATATAAACGGAAATCAAGATAAATATGAAATCTGTGACAGTATATCCATATTTTAAAGGCGAGTTTTTACTTTTATTAGGATTTAAATCCGCTCTTCGAAGTTAGCTGCTTGGCTTTGGCTTGCAGCAGCTCTTTAAAATTTAAACAATATTATTTATTCTTGATGAAATTATATAGTATATAGATAGTTAAAATAAATAAACTATCAAATACTCAGATAATCTAGAAATCTTAACTTATTTATTCATTGTCCTTTACGCATTAGAAATTAGCAGTGTTTTTTTACCATAAAAAACCACTACTCGATCGATTTAACGATGGAAAATAACATTGATTGCAATCACGTTTCAATAAAAGAGAAGGTGCTATTATTTTTAAAGAAGTTTTATCACTTGAGGCGTTCTCCATACATTCGAGCTCAGCCTCCTACCGTTACTGGGACACACTGACCCCGATTTGCTTATTCGATCGTATTATTATAGCAACGGGTACATGACAAACGTATCGATTTTAAAATTACTCTCGTAAAGTAAAACTCGCTAATGAGTTGCACAGTTATTTTCATACAAGGAAATATTAATGTTTTAGAATGGCGAGACAGGATTTAGATAGGAAAGATAATAATTATGTGGCACTTTTATCCGTATTGGATTAATAGAATAGAGACAATAATATAGCTTTTATTCGATAAATATATATTATTTTAGCGGCATCTATCAACAAAATATAAGAAAAATTCGTGTTACGTATGATGTGAATTTAAAATACATTTGTAATGTTATATTAGAAGTTGAGTAATCTGGAATTTTTATAAAAAAATCGGTATTTTAGGAACGTAAATAGCTATATCAATATGATTTAAATTAAATTATAGAAAACTTATTATGTCGTGAATAATTGACTAAAACTACTTAAAATACCTTTATAGTTTATACGTTCAAGAATTTAAAATATAAACTTTTTTACAACTTTAATAACCTTGGTTTTATGTACCTATTATGTATACATAATACCGTAATTTATGTCGGAAGCATTTGGTCCACTAATGCTTGTGTCGCGAAAAAGATGTTTATGTTGAAAAAAAATGTTAAAGTGACATAGAACTTAGGAAACGTATTAAATTAAACGTTTAGGTAAATGGAAGTTTTTGTATAGAACCTAGGTTATCTTCTTTGTACCTACAAATAATCAAAAATAGAATTAAGGATATAAAACAAATATTAAACGTAAATTTGCTTTTCATATTAAAGTCATTTTATTAAGTGTTTCTAGAATCAGTCAGATGGAGGGGTAAAAACTTAAAACGAGTTATATGATGTCATAAAAACAAATATACTCAAGAATAATTTCGACAAAGCGATTTCAAGAAAAATGAGGGCATCTAATATTAATTTGTATGTGTAAAATGTTATTTCATGAACAAACAAGGATATTTAATTTTTATTACTACTCAACATAATAATATTCAGTTGCTTAATCGACACCAGTGAATACGTCAAATTAAAAACATAATGTTCACCAAAGTAATCAAACGTTTGCTCTTGACAAGTCATCTCAAACTTTACGCTGTAATTTAAATAATGTAGATTCAACATTCAAATATTTATAAGTATGTTAATTCAAAAGTACCTAATTCGCCAAAAATATTTGCGATTTTTTAAAGTTATTTATCATCTGTATATTACTTATACATTAATTTATTACGTTTATGGATGAAATTTATTGATATTAAATTGTGTTGTGGTATTGATATGTTACTAGCGCCACCAGGTGCCAACTTTAGGAATCTTGCTTAATTGAATATTTTTGTTTAATCTATGATCTTTGTAGTTCCATAGATTGTTTTTTGTCTATGTACTTTCTGTTCCAATTTGGATGTAAGAATTAAACGCCGGCTATAACGAATTCCTTCTTTTATTTATTCATAATAATAATATACTTTATCAACATCTAATATTAATATTAATCAAAGTAAGTAATGTGCAACTCTTATAGATTTGATGTTACTGTTTTATTTAATAACCTTTGTAGAAAAATAGCTTTGCTAACGTTATTTGAATATCTAAAAATAATTACATTAAAGAAACACACTCTGTTACGTATTACAACCTAAAAACAAATGAACGCAACACGTGATATTACAGTTAATTTTGAATATAACGGATGTTGACACTTCAAAGTTATCATATAAATCTGTATGTTTGAACATTTGGCATTCGTCAGGTGAGCGTGACAAACAATGCTCGACGAATGTCAACGGCCGCGCCATCAGTCATAACCTGAACGCACCCAAAACTGAACCATTCCCTTGCACTTACTCACCAACTGGTTTGTTTGCTTTCAAGGAAGATACGTACTGTTTTTACGCTCGTAGTTTAGATTTTTCCACTGCAAGTCCTTGAAAATAACTTGTTAAAAGGTATGCGTTTAAATCAGATTACAGAAATGTTTTGCCGGCTAAGTAAATAACTCAGTGGATATGAAAAACGACTTAGTAAAACTGATACTTTGTAACAGTATTTTTGTTGAAGTGGTCACTGTCGTTTGTCAATATCAACCAACTGTACATAGAACACAAGTCCAATCTGAAGTCAAATACATACATCTATTTTAGATCAGCCGGAATACGACTTTTTTCTCTGTCGTGAGTATCATGGACACACAAACATCCAGAGCCGGAACAGAATCTAAACTCATCATTTAGATGTCTGTCTCGCCCGGAATCGAACCCGGAGCTCACTGCGTGTGAGACCGATATGGCGATCGCTCCGCCACGCGGGTAGTTAAATAAAGCCTTTAACGTGTTTGGTTTGTTGTATTGGCGAAAAATTTAATTTCGTCAAAGTTTTTAGTATACACGAAACGCGTATTATTTGCGTATTGCTGTTTTTTATGCTAAATTACCTTATTTGTGGTACGATGTATTAACGAGATTAATTATTATCAAGAACCCAAAAAAACATTTTATTTTATTAAAAATAAGCTTATAAAATAATAAACGGCTTATCGAAAATGTTACATGTATACAGTTTAACTGCAAATATGTAGCGGGTAGCGTTGAGAAAACAATAAGCGTCTGATCAAATAGAAACGGCTTTTAGAAAATGTTACAAGTAAACAGTTAATAGCAAATATAATATATAGCGGTAGCGTTGATTAAATAAACAAGGGGTATTGACTGCGGTTACAATGTAGTATTCCCAGAAGTTAGAGATGAGACAAAGGGCTGGTACGGAGTGGTGCCAGTCGGAGATCGTGTGTACGAGGATATTGCGATGCAGAGCACGTGGCACGCGTCTCTGCGTGAAGGCCGCCTCAGACTTCCATTCCCTTAGGAGCTTTGGTTACGCGTCAAAAACGATAACGATGGATTTTTTAAAAATATATTTACGTTAAATTGTACGCATTATTATACATTTATTGTAGTCCTACGCAGCGCTGAAAAACAGCGCTGCGTAGGACCATTGTCCTATGTCAGTTCAAGCTGAGCCACCTCCTATTGCTCATGCACACTGTATTTTGTGGGATATGTCATGTAATATCAAATGTTTGTATGTGGCAATAAATTGTTCTTTTTTTATTTTTTATTTTAATTAGTCATAGGAAGTTTTCTTTCGATATTTAAACTTCGATCATTTTAAAGTTATACTTACGAGTAAAATACCGATAAGGTTTATGTGTGGATCAAGATTTTATGCGGATTTATGATCATCATTGTAAACGCAGGAAGCTGTATTGTAAATATTTGAACATAGCCTAGACTGTGTCTCCCTTGTCAAATGGAGACAATCTCTGCGTAAGATATTTATAAATTTGGTTTACATTTGCTTATTTTATTGGTAAAATTTATATTTGCTCAGCTTGCAAAACAATTTGCTCAGTTCTATTTTAAGGTGTTTTCTGTCTTCATATTTGGGTTACAATTCTCACACTGAATCTAAGTATCTAACGCGCCCTTCATAATTATATGAACACATGTTTCGCGTATTAAAAATAAACATACTTCCTTATGTCACGAACAATGGACAAACAAACAGTAGAATTATAAGTTACGTATTTTACAGATATTACCTATTGCTCTTTGGTGACAAAAATCTTGTTAAACAAAAATAAAAAGGCCGGCCAAGTGCGAGTGGGTCTCGCGCACGAAGGGTTTCGTACGTTATCTATAAAAAAACGGAAAAAACACATTTGTTGTATGGGTTCCCCTTTAAATATTATTTTATTCTGTTTTTAATATTTTTATAGCGGCAGCAAAAAGACATCGTCTTTGAAATATTTCAAATGTCTAGCTATTCGGTTCTTGAGATACAGCCTGGTGCCAGACAGACAGACAGCGAATTCTTAATAATAGGGTTCTATTTTTACGCATTGAGTATGGAAATCTGAAAAAGAACAAAAGACATTGCATTTGATTAGCCAAGGAATCATTATTTTCTGACCTAAGTTCGAAAACCGTTCACCTGAAGTGGCGAAAAATATGTGCATAATCAAACCTTTATATTCACATATAATCTCATTGATAACGAAAAATGTCTTTTCTTAACGTCTTTCACGCTATCCTTATCTTGCGACAATAAACAATGGAGGTAACCTTGTGTCCGCGAACGATAATACATACTGTAAGAGATAAACTGTAATAATGTGAGCAAATTAGTTAGTACCATGTAGTAATTAATATGGTAGAT
Organism: Cecropterus toxeus; assembly: GCA_018249875.1. Lineage (NCBI taxonomy): Eukaryota > Metazoa > Arthropoda > Insecta > Lepidoptera > Hesperiidae > Cecropterus > Cecropterus toxeus. The sequence continues at coordinate 6,439 of DWNE01000008.1, forward strand.
CAGGTTTTCTTAAAATTAGCCACACATACATTTTTAAAGAACCGCGTGTCGGAGCGATCACTATACCGGTCTGACACAGTGGGTTCCGGGTTCGATCCCCGGCCAGACAGACATCTGAATTAAAAATTTGGATTTCTGTTCTGGGTCTGGGTGTTCGTGGTGTTCATGTATTACGATACAGGAAAAAAATCTTACTATGGGGCTATGAGTAGAAAGCGTTATATACCGCATATTTAAAAATATGAATGAATGCCATTAAGAAACCTGGGTCTATACCCAGGTTTATTTGCCTTTATAGAACATTTATTTGCCTTTAACAAGATATACAGTAAATAGGGACTATATTGTTATTTGTCATTAATGTTAGGTGGGTTATTTCTTATAAATTAAGTCGATATTAGCAGCAATTTTACTTAATTTTACCAAACTTGTTTTCAGAGTCGACTGTAAATTTTGTCGTGTATCTCTTAAGATGTATGTAGATCTTGACCTAATCGCAATGTTACTAAGCCTGGCTAAACTACATGCTGTTAAGCCCTGTATACGGCAAATTTATGTCTATGTCGTGTCTACAACTACATATCGTGTTACAATGTACAAAGTTTTCCATACTGAGATTATATTTACAAGACACATGCACAAATAATTAACAATAATTATAATTTCAAACTGCTATCTAGAATTCGTATTAGATATTAAATGGTATCTGTGTTCGTACAAATGTTTGAGGTAATTGAAAAAAAGTATTAATTCGTGTAAATCAGAAGGTATACGGTGAATAGTCCATTCTCTGTCGTGTTTTAGTTATAGATAGCGGAACCTTACCTAACGTTTGGAATGTACTTTACAATCAACTTTCAAGGATAGTATTGTCGTTGCATATTTAATGCCTCCATATGTAAAAGTAATTTACATAAAACACAAAACGTGAAAACAAAAAAAAATATAAACGAACTGAAAAATCTTAAGACAATTATAAACCTTAATATTATAATAAATAAATTATTTACTTATTCTTAATTTGAGTTAAATTATTGCGTTCTACATAAAATGGAGGTATAATTATAAAACGTTACCCTTAAGAAACTTAAAAAAATAGTATGTTTTTTTTAAGTTTTAGAAAAAACATACGTAAGGAACTTCAAAAGTATTTTTTATGATATAGCAAATCTCATTTAATAAAGTACATCTGGTTATATATATTTCTAATAAAACGTTTTTTCTTTCCAGATGTACCTAGCACAATATGGTTACTTAAGTCCGTCAGTAAGGAATCCTTCAAGTGGTCACATCATGGACGAAAGTTCGTGGCGACGAGCGATTGCTGAGTTCCAGAGCTTTGCGGGATTAAATGCGACAGGTAAGAAATAAGTTGTTGCTATATGATATTTGAAACTTCAATATATTTAACATGCATGTTCACTAGTGCTTAACACGTTCAGAGTTTGTTACAAATAATAACATGATGTTGGATGTCATGATTCTATCCCGACATTGTTATGACAAATATGCAATTTAAAACAAACTTAAAAATGAATGCCACTGAGTTGTAGTATGAGCGACTGAACAAAGTGTTTGACAACCAACATTAGCTATGTTACATAGTTATTTAACAAGCGTCACAAAAATAGAGATTCATTATAGTTTATATAGATTTTAAATTCTATATTATTATAATAACTTTTAGAAAACTTAACCAGGTCAACAGAATATACAATCCGAAACACACTCGATTATACTGGCTCTGTAACTGTGTAAAAGAGTATGCTCTAAGCCAGTCTAAGCATTTGCTAAGCGGGAAATGATTCATGTCTAATGACCATATAAGTTGCTTTATAATCCACTACTGAATGAATCTTTGGTTACTACAATCATACTAATCACGATTCGACGTAGTACTGTACTCAACTCTGAATGGAAACATTAGTTTATAGGAATTAGTATAAAAAGAGCATCAGTGTTTTTATAATTTGATTTAATAAGCTCACTTCCTTTTCTGTGAGAGTAATAATGAATCATTGTATGTTTCATTGCGGTTTGTGCGTACGATTCCTTCCTATTAACTTAAGTACAAATTTCCTTGTACACCTGACTAAAGTTTCTGCATATTACTTGGAAACACACAACAACAATGAATTAAAGGGTAATGAATACCATAAAAATATATTTGCGTTGCATCTCTGCCTTGTTGTTGCATAGTAAATTACGTTCGTGAGCTCGGATGACACGTTATTAATACGTCGGTAATGGACAGAAAATGCACGGTGGGCATGCGTGACCACTGTTGAATTACAGGCTTAATGATGTAACGCTAACCCACATCCGCGCCTTGGCCTTGCTCGCTTCAGTAAGTAGCGCTGTAAAACTACTTACTTATTTTTATTAAATAGGTCAAGTTGACATTTTTATTAGTGCTTGTGACACGAACATTCGTACGCTGGGCAATGGGAAGAATGGTATTTAGAGTTAAAGAAACTTGTATATTAATTTGTTATAAAACATGTTTAAAATTCGTAATTCCGATCGTAGCAAATGAGCTTATAGTTCATTCAATCGTCTAAGGGCTCTTTGAGGCCCTGTTAAACATAGACCTTCTCGAAGCGGGCGTTTTCCCCATAGTCTATGTGAGGGTGTACAATACAAATGATCACACTAGATGCTACCCCATGATCAACTCCACGTAGAACAGGACTTCTTCTTTCTGAAACCTATCACAGATACGTTGACTAAGATGATTGCCTCATATGTAAGTCAGTGGGCATATAAACCCTTCATCGTTGTCGGCATATAAATACTGCACGCTTGAAATAGGTGTTGTGGTGGTACTTCCCCGGTCGAATCGTATGTAAATGAATATGAGGTAAATACCGCATTGATATTAAAAATATTTTAATAGGTCTTGCACTTTGTATATTGATATTTAAAAAATATTAGTGAACAGTTTCATAATTTTTATACATTAGTGTAAGCTTATTTATGAAAATGAATTACCTGAGTCAACATAAACGGCCAGAAGCTAGTAAACTAGTAATAATCGTAAATTTATGTTAAGTAATTTGTACACGTGTGTTCTTATAGCCTGTCACGAGCGGCATAACACAGACTACGCACTGGCAGTACAATTACCTACAAGCCGGTGGCATCACGCTTAGCAGCCAACTATTTAAATACCATACCATTACGTGTTTAGCACTCGAATCCTCCTCACATATGTACGTGCTTTGACACTGAAAGTAGTTTATTGGTCCCTACAACGCGACGAACGCTAAGCCCTATTCACATGTACATGTACATGTGTTTTTTTACACAGACCACATTTTGTCTTTTATGACAATATTGTAGATGATTATGATCACCCTTAATTATCGCACTCTACATAGTTATCATAACGCAGGGAAATTGCAGTAATAGCATTCAATAGTACAACTATTTGCTGACATTTTGGCGCAGCATGGTGTGGTTGTGGTACGGGTGAATAGGCATTAAAGCCAGCGTTATTATGTAAGCAAATAAAGCACCATAATGGCACACAGATAAATAATTCAACGTCGGTCGCTACGCAATTTCATTTTAGTGTAATTGTACTGTATCGACAGGAAGCTGTTAAAAGAATAATACAGTAATCGTTTTAGCTGGTAAATATTGACATACCTTTGCTTTGAATTGACCAGTGTTTCTTAAAGTAGGATACACGCATCCCTTATTAGCACAAATTAATCCTGAGGGGTACTTGACAAAACGTATCTAAAAGTGCTTCCTATACCACTCAATCGACTCAATTTGCGATGAATTTAGATACAATCACTACATTAGTTGATAATACGTGTATATATCAGTTGTTACTGTATTCCTTCAAAGAAATACTTTATTTAATTATATCTATAGTTACAAAAAATAGTTTAAAATGTATAAGGGTTCACCGTTAAATCTAAAAATGTCATAGGGGTACAACGAGGTTTAAGTTTGAGAAATCCTGGAGAAACGATGGATAAGTCCACACGAACTTTGTAGGTACTATTTTTCCTTTACACTCTGTACACTTTTGTGAAGCGTGCATTACAAGATTTTTCCTGTTATTTGTTTTGTTAATTCAAAACGTGTCATTTGAAGTGTTATATAGTTGAATTTAAAATACGAATTTATTGACTAGGTCGGTTTTATGTGATTTGTCCCTGTACGTCGACGCTTCCTCTTGCGGTTTTGGTTGATGTGATTGTGTAATTACTTCCTTGTTAGTAAATAGAAAAAGATTGATGTCCATTTGTGATGTTCACTATAATTGAAGTTATAATTTTTGTGCGTATGGGAAAATATTTCAGAGTTAACAGATTAGAGTGACACAAGATTACGCGTATTACACATGTTTTTAGTGTGAGTGTGATGTAAATGTATCATTCAGATCCCCTTCTGACCGGAGATTGTATTATATTATTGTATTGTATTATAGATATAGAGACTGTTTTAGTTATAGTTATACATTTAAAAGATACATAATACAAAGGTTGTACTTGTTTTAAAATGTAATTTCTTCCAGCAGCCCCGATGTCGGAATACCTGGAGCCCTTTGCGTGTTAGATTGATATGGTGAAGCGTCCACTGTGAAAATAATATGTTTTTTTGTTATCAGGTGAACTAGATGACGAGACTAGCCAAGTGATGTCACTGCCAAGATGTGGTGTTCGGGACAAAGTCGGCTTTGGAGAAAGCCGAGCGAAACGATACGCATTACAGGGTAATTATTTTTATATCAACAAACACTTGATTATTATATTTTCGGTTTATTTTGTATAATTGCATTTGCATTAAAAATGGTGAACTATTCTTTTAATGATAGCGCAAACTTGTTTCATTTTACCGATTATTTTAGATTAAATGTATGAAAATAGTGATGAGGGTAATGTCGATATTTCAGTGCCGATTTTACAAGACTATTTTTGATGCAAAAAAATAACAATTACCTACGAAAGTATTTAATATAAAATGTTTATTTATATAGGTTCTAGGTGGCGTGTAAAGAATCTGACTTATAAAATCTCGAAGTACCCCTCAAGACTGAACCGCGCCGAGGTGGACGCCGAGCTTGCCAAGGCATTCTCCGTATGGTCTGATTACACGGACCTCACTTTCACTCAGAAACGATCTGGACAAGTCCACATTGAAGTCAGGTAATACAGCTTTAGTATATGTATCCTAATTTAAATTTAGGAGTAGTACGCAAATGAATGAATTTAAAATTCGAGATATCATTTCTTTAATGGAAGTTCAAAATTGCTGTTAAGTAACTGTCGAAAATCACTACGAATACACAAACAATTCATGACACCGTCCACATATATGTAGGTACATCGATTTGTGAGATGCTTTGATAACATTCTTCATATACTAGTGTTGTTAAATCGATGTATCGATGGTAAACACCCGGAAGTAGGTATCAGATAGTAACAGATTACGCACATGAATGCCATTTCAAACCTGCGTACTCATTATTTGTGCATTCTAGGAATGTTCAATAAATAACAGGCTCTATATCTGTTAATAAATAAATATATGAAATTTTTTCACGATAGCGGTGCAATCGCGTATTACAAATTGAAAGGAGCGTTTAAATCTTATCATCTTTTTATGACTATGGGAATCCATGTTGCGTAATTGAACGCAAATTGTCATAGCTTTAATTATGTTTTAGGGTTAATGTATAGTTAGCTCTATACAATTTGTTCTATACTTTGTACTTGCGATATATAACAATTTACATGTTTTATAAGATATATTGAAAATATCTTATTAAGGGTGGGAATAGAATATACACGAGCTACCATTCGATCTTGTTGAAATATGTCTATTAAAAATATAATTCTATTCATCCATTCACTTCACTCTTGGCAATAGTCTCTGTGGTAGGAACGCATGGTAATGAGATAGATAATGATGTTAGACAGGATGTCGCTGTTATACATCTCATAGATTTATTCCTTAGTCGTCTCTTGGGAAGAGGTATTAAATAACATCGTTTCGTCGATATGTGGTGTCGACGTTATACCGACAGCTAAGGCACAATAATGTCACGTCGATACTGTTTAAAAATATCAAAATTATATTTGTTATTTATTTACCCACACAAATCTATTTAAATTTATTTTATAAAAGTATTCCAAATATATAAGTAACATTAATTTTATTTATAAGGTTTGAAAAAGGAGAACACGGTGACGGCGATCCTTTCGACGGACCTGGTGGCACCCTGGCTCACGCTTATTTCCCAGTAAGTATCACTTCAGTCAATTCACTTATAAAGACCCTTCCTCGTCTTCTGTCTCTACACAGGATTATGACTTCCGTTTCGTTTATGACTTCCTTATATTAAAAAAGGGAACTGATAGAACCAGTGTAGTTCGGGAAGGTACCACCGCTACACCTATTTCTAACATAAAGCAGTTCTTGCGTTCCGTTGTTAGGGTGTGGATGCCGGCTCATTTATATATGAGGCGACCATCTCAGTCCTCGTGAGTAGCAACGCATCTGTGATGGTTTTGAAATAGAACCCCTGATCTATATGTAGTTATTTACATACATTTGCCATGAGGACTACATGCTCGTTTGCTACTTTAATGTGATAAAAAAGTCAATAAGCTTCGTCTTGATAGCTTTGATGATTTACATTAAGACTATGTCTGCGTTTCCGTTATATTACGTCAAACCATTGCATTTAAACGGCTAAAGTATAGAAAAATATCGTATCTATAGCGCAGCTACTTTCGAGTTTATAAGGTGTTGTAAATGTAGATAGTATAATTTTATAATCGACGTGAGATTTGCGCGCTTATCATTTCATTTCAATTTTGTAATGTAACGTTATGTAATGGGTAGACAAATTACAGTAATTTCTTCCGGTTTATTTTATTTTATAAAGCGTCCATTAAAGCATTATGGAAAATGTTTGGTTTACATTTTATTCTAATTGTTATGCAAATAACATGAAAGAGGATGTAACACATTAGGTATATTGTGCGATTGTGAAAGTTTCTGTGCACAAAACAGTTATTTTAGTATGCATTAATATTATACAACAATTCATTCATAGAACAATTTATTCATAGACAAAAAAGTATGTAAATTGGATCAATAAATGCTGTAATATTGCTAATTTATTTGTTCACGGTCAATAATATCAGTAAACACTTACATTACACAGTACATGATAAAAAACGCTGTTTTATTGATATATGCATACTTTGGTCCGTCATTGTCCATATTTAACATATGATAATAATGGGTTGTTATAGCGAATATACTTATATTTTCAGGTTTACGGTGGTGATGCTCACTTCGACGACGCGGAGGCGTGGACCATTAACTCAAGGCGAGGAACCAATCTCTTCCAAGTAAGTTCTATGCTCTCAGTCTATATTTTTGGAATAAAAGTTGAAACACAGAACATTGTTAATGTGTGAAATTGAAATTACATTTCGTTATTACAAAAGCCTTTTGATTCTTAGCATAGAATAAAAAAACTAATTATGCATGGGACAGAGAATAGAGTTGCGAAATGATTGTATTATGCTTTTGTAACTTGCCGAAAATAAAATTTCTGTAAGTAGACGCATTTCTGTCCTTCTGCGAGACAGAAGAGAAATCGGTTGATAATTACCGATCTCACACTATCGGCAACAATTTAATTTATTAGTATTAAACAAAAACACTTTATCAGGAAATGTAATCTATGCTAAATGACATCATTAAAGCTATTCTGATTGTTAAAACGTATAAATCTATATTTTTTAATCTATCTCATATATTTGTTATAGGTTGCCGCTCACGAATTCGGCCACTCTCTGGGTCTCTCCCACAGTGACGTACGATCAGCTCTAATGGCACCCTTCTACCGAGGATACGACCCTGCTTTCCAACTAGACCCGGATGATGTTCAAGGCATCCAGGTATGCAGTCCAACTTTGTAAATGATTATTACGTATCAATTTATACGTTGGTGTACCTACTTCTGAAAATTGAATCTACCCATCTATCTATAGCTGTTAACAAAAAATGTATGTGTAAAACCTAAAGGATTCCTTAAACTAATCTTCGTACAGCCTAAACTACTAAACCTAAACCTAAGCCTAAGCGAAAATGAAAAAAAATGTATAATAGGTTATTTCTGTGATGTTGATATCCAGGAAGTAAATATTTATTTTTATATTTTCTGCCATAAATAAGAGTTGAAAGTATGTATGATACAGACTTTCACGTATGAAGTCGCAAGCAAAAGCTAGTTAATCATTATCCCTACCGTACTATTTTCAAACGAAACGCAACATCCAAAAAACAAAACTTTAACACCATACGTACAATTTTCCCCAAATATGATACAATCTCTTAGCTATTTTGTAAGATTTCAGAGACATAAATCGTTTTACAGGCTCTCTATGGTCACAAGACTCAACTCGACATCGGCGGAGGCGGTGCCAATCCTAACCCAACAGTCCCGCGAGTAACGACGCCACCGCCATCAACCGAAGACCCAGCTCTTTGCTCCGATCCTAACATCGATACTATCTTCAACTCTGCTGACGGCAACACATTTGTTTTTAAGGGTAAGTTGTCAGTAAGTGAAAGGCTGAACTTTGTGGCGTGTATACCACTTTGATCACCCAGGTGATATCGCCTAGGTGATCAATGGCGACTTATTAGTGTCCTTTGATCACTTGAGACATTTTCACCTCCACCTTACCTGGTTGATCAAAGTGGAATACACCGTTTGTGGTTGGAGTCTGGAGGCATAACTGCCATTGCGATTTCTGCCTAAGAACAGCAATGTTAAGTGCTGCTGTGTTCTGGCCTAAATGGTGTGGTAAGTACGGTATACTTATCAGGGAAATTCAATCTTAGCACCAGTACCTTAGAGTAGCACACATTCGTGGCCAAACTCGAGGACTCTTATTCGGGGTTGATTACAGAAGATGCAGTGGCCACTTACCATAAGATGGATTACATGCTGGTTTGTTTACTCCCATATAAAAAAATATAATTTTATTGCACATTTAATTCCACTTGAATACTTTTATTTTCTTCACTACTTAAACAGTGTTCATGTCAAAGCATCGGCTAGAGTTGATCATTCGTTGAATATTCATCATTCAAGCACTATTGGAAGTTAACAGAAAGTGTCTAGCAGTTGTTCATGATTAAGCATTACGTAAGGCTGAACATTTGTTGAATATTCATTATTCATAATTTCTCCATCAGGCGAGCATTACTGGAAGTTAACGGAAAGTGGCGTAGCTGCTGGCTATCCTCGCCTGATCTCCCGCGCCTGGCCCGGCTTGCCCGGCAACATTGACGCCGCATTCACCTACAAGAACGGCAAGACGTACTTCTTCAAAGGGTCCAAGTACTGGCGGTACAACGGGCAGAAGGTAGACGGCGACTATCCTAAAGAAATCAGTGAAGGTAAGGTTTAGTTTCCTAACGCTTACTTATTAACTTAATTTCGCTTTGATGAATTTAAATATCATAACTAGTACGGTTCTATAATAACTATAACGTAATAACTTCTATAATATATAATATAAAGATTACATAAAAATTGATATATGATGTCTTTTTCATAATATAAGCAAGGATATAAAGATATACGCTTCTGTATTCTTCAAATGGCCTGGATAACTGTACACATAAATACAGTCTTTATGGACTTATAAATAAATACAAGATCAAGCGATCTAATTTTAGCATTAAGATTAATAGCAATCAACTGTCGTTTCCTCAATTGCAGTTATTTATCTACTTTAATGGATGCTACTTATTGCAGGATATTGTGTGTGTAGGATTTTGCAGAAGGGTTCTTATTATCATTATCGTCAAGGTATACATCATCAATATCATAATCGATCGATTAATTATATTCCAGGATTCACCGGAATCCCCGACAACATTGACGCTGCCCTCGTATGGTCGGGCAACGGCAAGATCTACTTCTACAAGGGCTCCAAGTTCTGGCGGTTCGACCCTGCCCAGCGCCCGCCAGTCAAATCCACATACCCCAAACCCTTATCCAACTGGGATGGCATACCAGATAACATCAACGCTGCCTTGCAATACACCAATGGATACACTTACTTCTTCAAGGGTGGCTCTTACTGGCGGTTTAATGATAGGACATTTAGTGTAAGTATATTGCCACAATACATCGATCTACTCACTAATCCATGGAAGCTTTAAACATGCTCTGGGTTTCAATATGGTCCGTTAAAACAAAAGTCAAAAATGTATACCACTACCTACTTTCATTGTTTGGAATATGGGGTAGGAATAACACAATAGGTAGGAAGAAGGAACAGTTACCTTAGTTCGTAATTATAGGCATGATTGTTATTATACGAAATATTCTTCATCTAATTTACAGTAGTGCTTGTAGATTTATATGACTTAATACTTGATCATATTCGGTTATGTGTCGGCAGGTGGACACGGACAACCCCGCGTTCCCTCGCTCCACCGCGCACTGGTGGCTCGGCTGCAGCAGCGCGCCGCGCGGCACCGTCGCAGGTAACGCGCGACTCGCCGCCGCGGACGACACGCCACACGATGACGATGATGTCGGCGACATACTGTTCGACGCAGGTACGTGGGCCACCCGGGGCTAGGGCGCGAGGGCAGTGAGGTTAGGAAGTGAGGTGTGACTTTATAGAAAAGGGCTAAACATAAGAGTAGTAATGAGGAGAGGTTTGTTAAGATTACCGGGAAGATAAGAGGAATAATGTGAATGAATCTGTTGGAGTGGGAGTTAGATATGGAGATAGGTTAGTTTAATGGTGGGAGAGGAAGGAAATAGTGAAAATGAATGATGTTTTAACGATATAGGAGAGGAGGGGCCTCTTAGCCAAACCAAATGTAACCTGATTGGGTTTTTAGTATAAAAAGAAAAGGAGTATAAAAGAGAAGGGGAGTAGTCATTAGCAAAGGGTACTTTTTTTGTGTAGAACCTGATTAGAAATTTACAGAATCAGATAAGCTTAATTTAGATCTTTTACTTTGAATAAATGCCTTATGTATGTATTCAAGCGTATGATGCCAGATGCCAGTAAAAAATAATGATTAAAAACTAATTCGAGATATACACTGGGTGATTAGGACCACCGTCGCCACTGTATACATATATGTTGCTCATGTGTTTGTCTGTTTATGACGTCTCGTCTTCTTTGTGTTCTTTAAGTTTTATGTGATTAAAATACTGTATTAGATTAGTGTTGTCTTACTTAATTTTGTCATTCTTATCTAACTTAAAAAAATGTTTTCTTTTTTATTTTACTTTCTTGTCTTGTTTTTTATATGTTTGTTTATTTCATTTTTGTCTCATCTTACTAATTACTCATCATTTTCAGATATTCTATCGCCATTCTGCTGATTATTTATTAAACCTTAAAATCATTATTTACTAACGATTACTGATCTCGAATGTAATTTACGTAATACCCGTCTTTTCTCGTAATTTACTCATAACTAACCATTTTTGTTTTAACAAATAGTCAAAATATAAAATGCTTGCAACTAACTCTATGGCGACCAGCTTGCTTTAGCTTATAAAGCAGTGGCAGGCGGTGTCAGGTGGGCGACGAAAGCTTTTGGGTGGCTCGACGTATCTGCGGTTCATGGTTCGATTCTTTGGCCATTGAACACTAATTTATTACATTAAACTACCGTACACTACATACTATTTACAAGGAGTAACAACGGTACTTTTGTTCTCGTTACAATCAGCTCCAAAATAAAATATATCAATGGCTCAATTAATTCGAACCTCTAAAACACAACACACAATAATTTTATCGATAATTTTATTAATGTAAGTTTAATAGTAACATTGAAATAGAGCAAACGCATAAAGCAGTTACTGCAGCGCATTTTTATTGACGCACCATTAAGTGCACTTTGAAATATTTATCTAAAACAAGTATTTTGCTTGAAAAACATTTTTTTAAATATATTTAAAAAGGGCACTTTTTAAGCGATCAAATATGATAAAAATATGATAAAATATCGGCATAAAATCTGTACTAAATAATAACTTTAAAAAATACCAAAATACTTGTAACAGATAACATAATTATCTACACTGTTTTAACTGTCACAGTATGAAATAAATCACAGTGTCCGTTGTTTAAGATACGCACAATGTTTAATTAAGATCAATGTCCACAGTGTTCAGTGCACAATGTTTAAAGCAAGTCTCACACACCTAATGTTTAAACTTGTACGTGAACTAAGGTGATTGGGACGTGTCATTATGTGTGTTCGTGTGTTCTGTCTTTCTAGGTGTAAAATCAACCGCTCCACGGTCATTCTTCTGGTTCAGGGATTAGCCTCGGTGCAGAGTTCCTGAACATTGTACATAGACATAATATAAAGAACAAAGACTCAATTAGTAACATAGGAGAACGAATACCAGTGAGATTATACGTTAGCGGTGATTTTAGTACCGGCGAGCTTGTCACGCGTTGCCTGTACGTTATATTTCATCCCACATTTGCATGACTGTTTTTTCGTTCTGTATCTTTATTTTTACGCTTCTAGCACTTGATGTAACTGAGTCGATATTATCAGTAATACTGTAAATAGTTGTTAAAAAGTTACCCATGAGTACTTAAATAATACACTTAAATAAATGAATTAGAATTAACTGTCTCTATTATTACAATTTTAATTTAGAAGTTCTTAAATTTACGTGGTGCGTGATAGTCTATAATTTATTTTTGAAACACGATAAAAACAGCGAATTATATTATATGATGAAATAATAGGTTAATTATCTTAAAAAATACTTTTATGAATACATATTCAGTATTACTGATTTTCTTCTCGGCTAAAATACTTGCACATGTCACATGCTATCGGAATTGCCTTTAGTAGTTTGCATGCTCAGTAATATAGCGGGCCAACCTAACTGCAATGTAATTAGAAGTGAACTTTGCACGTAACTACTAACATTTGATCAACGGCTGCACCAATATTTCATTATCACAGAGGTATTATTGCATTATCTAGTTTCTCGTTGCGTTCCTTCGACGATAGGTACGAGTAGTTATATTGTTCTGCAAATACTTCATTTTAGATGTTCTTTTTTATAGTATAATACGAAAAAAGGTAAAATGTATATTTAAATTACAATGAAACTGTTTAATTTTTAGATAATATAAAACATAAAATACGAGTATTCGTCTTGAAATTATAAAGTGGACGTAAGAAAAACATTTTTATTAGTTTAGTGCACGGTTTGTTTGGTTTTATTTGAGCACCGTTTTTTCTTCGGAATATTTTCATTTAGTTCATAATATCTCTCATACGAGTAGAAGGGAGTATGTATTACTGTACATGATAACAACAATTAGTGGTTTCTGTACAACAATTAGTGGTTTTAGTTGATTAAGTAAAATTTTAACCGTGACTAATATCGTAAATGCGTGATGCATGTACTCGTAGTTAATTTCGATAGACTAACTATATTTGTGTATGAACGTGGGAATGATTTACCATATTTATTTGTATAGTAGTTAGTTGTTGCACATAGTGTAGTGATAACCAATTATAAATACATGCATGTGTAAATATACATAAACGTAGTATCACGTAGTATGTAGATTTGATAGCACGCGGGTATCGGTTGCGGTGATCTCAGTCTGTGTCTAAAGACCGATTCACGTTTCAGTGGTCAGCGTTCAGTCAGATGGAGCTAGAGTGTAGTAGTCGTTGACCGGACCTTACTTTAGGAGGGCACAAACGTCCTCCGCCGTGACATCACATACCCGCACCGTAGGTTTATTTTCATTTCCTTTCGTTTCCACTGTAATGTTCCGAATAATAACAAAACGTTGCCTGTTAGATGTCTTGTGTCTACTTTATGTTTCTGTGTTTGTGTGTCATGCACATTATACAATGTTATGTACGTACAGTTCATCCCGTTTTGTTTCCGAGCGCGCTGTAATAGTTCACGATGTGACTAAATACATACATTTTGTTATGAAGTATACAAGAAGATTTTTATGGAACAAATACAGCAAAGATATCACGTTATATTTCTAGAAGTCTCATCAGATACTAGAGCTCGAAAAAATGTAAAAAAATCAATGAAAAGCGCGATGTTTGTAATGTTAATATCAATTAATTTATGCTCCGTCCAGTATTTAGGCTCATTAACACATAATTAGAACATATACGTAACAGTTTTCACGTGCTAAGATCACATCAATTCAAGTGGTCATTTTTGGTATTTGTGAAGATTTTATATAATATCTTTGTTGCATTGGCATTAATATCTCCTTATGTGCTGCAGCGGGATGAATAGTGCGTACCACAGTAGTTACACGTTAGCACTTTGTAGTAACCATTTCCTATCACTAAGCACGTGTCACATGGTGTCGTACAGATGGCGCGGAGGGTCCGGACGGCGCGCAAGGAAGTGGAGCGACCAGTGTGCACGCGGCTCTCGCGCTAGCGCTGTTGGCTGTCGCGCTCTCTAGCGCCCTCTAGCAACAGTGCAGTGTATATTGTGTATAGAACGCCTTACTGTGATGAAGAGTGCCTCTTTTTATACAGTTGCGAGAACAATAATTTAACAAGTCATAGTTTTTATACTTAATATAAATAGATGATGTAAGTTCGAGTGTGATATTGACGTAAGTGACAATTTTGTATTAAACTATTTAATGTGATGTTCGTGTTTTATTATAATCGAGTATTTTGATACGAAGAGGGTTACGTTATTTAAAAACTAATATTTGCACAATCAGTATGTTGTATGTAAGATATTACATGGAGTCTATACATCATGTCCTTACGCTTCATAACGTTAATTAAAAATTATAAAGTTAATGTTAAATGATATATATCTAGTATTTTTGAGACTTTGCTTATTAATGCGCTTTTCGACTTTTAGATGTACATAAGTGTGAGGAGAAAATAACAGTCGCATTCGTATTTTAATCGGTTTATTTAACGTTTTCTTTTTCACCAATAATCCGTCTTAATTCAATAATTACAAGTTTATATGACAATATTTTTCGTTTTTATTTCATTTTCATAAACGTATTTTTTTAATAAACATCTCCACAATTCACCATAACACGGTCGTGCGACCTACTGTCTCAATCGTTCTAATTCTTAGGAAAATGCAAATAATATTAACTTCAAAATCTGTCTACAATTATTGAACGATTAATCTTAATTCGAGTGTCGAACGATATCTACATGCGGCGGGGAGCGGCGAGGTGCGCGGGCGACCGCGCTCGCTACGGCGTAGCCGCGGCGTAGCGGGCAGCGGGCGCCGCCGCCCGCCCACCACGCTCTCTCGCATTTGTAGCATTAGAAGGCGTAACATAAGACTTAGTACACGATCACTACTCGAAAAACACCTACGACATCCTAGATCATATCAATATATTTAAGACCCGCGTGCTGTGGCAGTGTTCGCCGGCGTTGCCCGCCGAGTGTGCTTACTGTTGTATTCGTTTAGAGATAAAGATTTTTAAGCTACGCTACCTCTCTCACTATTTATAGACTTTTATAATTGTACTGATATTATGGTATAAATTTACATACGAGTCTTGTGGACAGATAAATCTCATTCATTATTAAATTAAGTCGTTACCAAATGATTAACGCAAACTAAATATACAAGCAAACAAATGCTTTAAAATACATATATTTATATGATCTAGAACCTATTATTAATAATGTAGTCAAGAGGAATGTTTTTTAGTTTAAATAAATGGAACAAATGTTAATAGTCACACGTAAAAATTGTAATTAGAACAAGAACCGCGCATGGAAGTGTCAATAAACGAGACATCGATCGTTTTACTCGTATGTATACCGGTGCGGTTTTTCTCATTATTAACATAACACGTATTTTAAAAACTCAACACATGTATATGATTCAAATGACACTAATTATAAGTACTCATTTAATACTAATATATGAACAAACATTAACACATAAAATATAATAAATTGCGTCAGCGCTATATAAGGTACAACGTGCAGCCAAATCTGATTTGTCTGAAGGTTTAAGTGTTACCTGAAAGTATTATTGTAAATAAATACGTTTTGAAATTACCCCTTTATGGAAGTTTAATATTAACGATATAAAAGTTATTTATCGTATTGTAATTTTTTGATTCATTTGGCTGCACGATAGCTGCAAATAATTTAATATACTTAACACAATGTTAATGTGAAAATAAAGTACAAACAACGCGCTGATAGAGAAACTTTCGGGGTGGATGACTGAATGATAATAATATGTAAAGTCGCATTCAAGATACATACATATCAATGTTCCTATTAATTATTAATATATGATTTCTCATAAGACCTTTTAGCATCTTATTTTACTTATCACTTTTATATTTAGATAAAATCGAAGGTTTATCGCTATTGTTTTACTTATGAAATCGTCTTTCGCTGTCCCAATACCAGAGAGTAGTGACTTAGATAAGGCATATTCATATATAATATTTTAGAAAAAAAAACAACTTAAGTTGTATGCTGAACACTTGTCTTCTTTTAATAATCTAATATTGGTTTGTATTAAATGTCGTTTTAAAATTGGTGTCTGTACAAATTTAATATCATCAACATTATCCACTACGTCGCAGCCATGCCACTTATGGACAGTTGTGTTAAAATCTAACAACAAATAAGTACATCCAACATCTCCGTGCAAAAATTCAAATCCTATTTCAAAATTATTTGACTCGGTTTGTGTTATTTATTCGTTGTTTTTCAGATTCATCATCTGACACATCTTGCTAGCAAATCTCTCGCTACAATTATACAAATTGGGAACGAATCTCCCTCGAATTACGTATTTACCTAGTAATAGTACCTATTTATAATCGAATCACGATTTTTATCGCCTATTCCGCTGGTATGTGGTAAAAAATTATTGTAAGTATCTTATATTTAATCATTACATACATAATCGCATAATCAATTAGCTATTATTTGGATGGGTAGAGTCTGTTAATACGTAAAGGCTACCTTTTGGTGTTCTTCTTACATTATTCTATTTTAATCAGAAAAGCAATAATAAATCCTTACCACCGATGGACGACCCCGAAAGCATATTCTCTTAGTTTGTGCGTTCGCGTGACAGATGATACAATTGTTGCGCATCCTATAATGATGGACATGCTTAAGGTATATGTAATACTGTCCTAATTCCGCTGATAATTATTCGAGTAATTTATATGAAGGTGGATTTCGCAAGCGCGCGCTGCTGGGGACAGGAGCACTCATGGCTTCCACACTCCCCTCCAACGAAATCTACCTACATCATAACCGAACAACTGCGTAAATAAATATAAATTTTGGTGATCGCAGCAGACGGAGGTCGGAAATTCCTACGTTCGTATTCCTAATCGATTATTTTCAAGTTATAGTTTACAGCTAAATACATATTAGATCAATACTCTGCTTTACATCAGTAATCATTTTTTCATTATTATTTGTGCGTTAAACATTTACACGTTATTATGTACATCAAAACATACGTATATTATTCAAAAACATAATGTACACACTATCACCAAACGTTCAACGAAACATCAAAATACACCCGTTAGGGCGTTATAACAGTTATGATTTGCGAGTGTGCTTCTAGGGACGATCAGTCAAGGTTTATGTAGCGGAATAGTCGCGTGTTCAAACGGGCCCGCGGTGTTTGCTCAAGGAACTTTTTTTCTGCGTGCTGTCCGCTTAATGGTAGATCATCGCCGCCTATGAAGGTCGGATATTAAACCCAGCTAAGATTGCAGATCTTCCTGACGGTGGCCACAGATGCGTTGCTACCCTTGAGAACTAAGTAGGAACGCTTCATATGAGCGTGTCTACAGTTACAACTCCTGTTATCTACCAACCTTAAAGTATACGGCAGTGCTTAACACTTATTATAAGGCAGAAATAACACACAGTTTGTCACTACGTTGTACAATATTGAGGGAACATTTCGTTGTCGTGGCTTGATGCATGCATGGACACACGCCGACTTAACTGACCGGCTTGCTAAGGACGCCTTCGCAAATGACAACTGTGACAACACCCTTAGACTAAACCTACAAAGAGAGCACGCGCCGCCGCGCCATCAATCACGGAATCCTGTGAGATCTACTTGTTTAATCATTTACCCACTACGAATTATTGCTAAGTTTGTGTCCCTACGAAATTAACAAAATGTAATTACAGATCACGTTCGAGACGTTCATTTTATTACAATAAAATGGAGATAATTTGTCCGTATCTCTCTTTAATTTTATTCGTTTCGGTAAAAAAAATGTGACGAAGGAACGCTGCTGACTAAACTTTATATTCCAATTGGAATCGATACTGAATGAGGTATGAGTTTAAACTTCAAAATCATCAAATTCGAACCGAACTCCTCTCTTTTGGTCTTTATTATCTACTCTAGAATAGAATAGTGAACAAGTGAAGATTTATTGAGAGAGATAGCTAGAGATAGAGATAGAAACATCCAACAAGAAGGAATGTACGGTCAATGTGTAAGTTTTAACGAGTGCTCGAAATTGATCCAATTAATTATGTTCTAGTAATTCTTCTCTAATTCTAAATTTTGATAATTTATACATAGATACACGAAGATACCGTGGAAAAGTCCTTTGGTCGAGGACCGTAAAACCTATTGCACCTAAAGTTAGTTGATTGTAATAAATTATACTATCTGCGGCCATCTTGTAAAGTAAAAGAGTAGTGATAGCTAATAATGTTATAAAATAATAAGAGACATGATATCTAATCCATCTGTTTGTTAGTCTGTCAGGGTCTTCCATATATCTATTTACTAACGACACTGTCTACTAATATAACTGAATCAATCATCATTCGTACATAATATTTATTTTAGGCAGACTTCAATTGAAATCTCATACATTATATTTCATACGCTGTTTATCAAAACCGTCGCTGCATATAATCATTTTTGTATTTGTAAAGAAATGTAACAATTATTTTGTGTTCTTTCCTACAGGTGTTAAGCTTATTTTGTTATCCTGTAACTGTATTCACTAATAATCAGTTTATAAATTACAGTAACTTATTATTTGTATGTGAATTGGCCCGAATTTTAAGTCCTTATATTGCTCAAATATTCCTACTTTTGAATTTATTTTGTATGTCCCAATCTGTCTACAACGAAACTGGTGCTTATGATTCATTTGACATAATTCTTTGTAACGCACAAAGTAACATATAAATACGTGACTTAGTTTATTCAAGTTATATTTTATTATTCTCTATTTATACATAGCTAATCAATTGGAGCTGATCTTTATCATAAACAGTTATTCATCCCTAAGATCTATTAACTCTCTTGAAGAGACTAGTACTATGCTCTTCAAAATCTATACTTCGACATTTTATAAATTTTCCTAACGAAGGAAGTATCTTCTTATGCTGATTCATTGTTTATTCGGATGGAACAATGCTGAGTTATTTGACATTAATTGATGCTAACATCCATGAGTGCATACTTTCACTTCAAAATAAGTGAAGGCACTGAGCATCACGAGCGAATAATATACTCGATTCCATCAATAAGACCCACCTACTTTTACGGACATACAAACACTTTAATAGCAATTTATTTCGGCGAAATAGAAAGTCTTTTTCACTGTCCACAAATACTTTATCAATAACAAAAAGTAATGGTTTTAGCCGGTATATCTGAGGTGGGCCGTAATCAATAGCATATCTTATGTACCTTCCCTTAATACATATACAACATCACGCAGACCGACAAACAGATATTAGTTAGGTTGGAAGAAGTTATAAAACAAAATTCTAAGAAGCATTAATAGACATTTAGCACCTTCGGTGGCTTGGTTTAAGTATGGGAATGGAAACAACAAACCGTTTTTGATATATTTACACAATAAAAACGTAAAAAATAACTTACTTAATATTATTATCTTTATCATTGAATACAACAACTACATCCCCGCTCGAGGACAATATCTCAACAAATCTTCTTTCAATAAAGTCTTAATAATCATTATTTAATCTTGTATTCCATCACATAATAACTTTTAACGACACGATTTCTATAATTTCAATACCTTTCAAAAATGAAACAAACCAACAACGCTGTTACCTATACACGACAACGACTATACCCACGGCGTAGGCTGCGCTACCGTTCATATATTCGACACGATATACATATACAATAATATATACTTAAAATCAATCTATATAAAAATCATGTTCAACCACGTTAAATCTGTATTAGGTATGTTTTAATTCATAAGACGGATATATTACATATAATTTTCATTATATGCATAAAGTCATTTTATTTCATACAAAACAGCAACTACGTATATTAATTCTAATACATTGTTTACTTAATACCGGTTACATAGAGCAGTGTTTAGGCGTTCGTAGGCGGTAGAACATCGCGACAAGGCGCACCGACC
Source organism: Cecropterus toxeus (assembly GCA_018249875.1). Lineage (NCBI taxonomy): Eukaryota > Metazoa > Arthropoda > Insecta > Lepidoptera > Hesperiidae > Cecropterus > Cecropterus toxeus. Next base: position 26,922 of record DWNE01000008.1, read on the forward strand.
ACAAAGCCAACCCACATTGGATACTCTACCTACTGTACTATTTATTAATTATTTATTATCCAAAGTTACTCCGGTTACAGTTATCTACAAAATAGGTGGTCGTCTACGAATGTAAGCACTCATTGCTCCACGTTATATTAGATCGAATCGCTATTGAAACGTACAACTAAGTTATGTTGTAACGTGAGCAATGTCTGCTTTCAGCTTTAGCTCTCACCGACCTTGTCTCAATGCTCCGCCGGTATTTCTTGTTGTAATATCACATCACAAAATAACGTTTAACAAAAATCATACCTATTGCCTAATTTAAATCATAGGTATATTATTAAAATCGGATCACTTCTATATATCTAAGAATTGTAGTTTTGTTACATATCCTCTAATACTAATTATTTCAGATTTATTTGTATAGCATTCTGTCGTGTCTTCGAACATAATAATTTTGTTTTCTGTAGTTGCATCAAGCACCGTTTGTACCATATAAGAGTATCGTAACCACACAATTCATCAATATAATGTAATAACACTCAGTTCAATCATCTTGAATCAACAATTATAATATTGCATCTATGTAAACTATTTTAGCAAAAATAACTTAAAATCGGTAATGTGTGCCTTCAAACGATGTGTATTATTTAACTGTAAAATCCTATTTAAAATATAATTACAAACATCTTTTCTTAACGCAATATCGGATGAAATTTCGTTTATAATTACGTGCCCATAATATTAACATACTGGCCGGAAACTCGGCTAATAGCGCTCACGACACATAACGCATAAGTAACCATGAGAACATTTGGTGTTCATCGTTTTGGATGCATCAACCGATCGGACACTGACATTAACTTACAGTCTATAAAACCGCCGTGCGCTCGCGGACGCGAGTGACGCGCCGCGCCGCGAGTCGCCGGCTTCGATTTTGTCATCGCTCGTAATTTATTATCATAAGTATAGCACTAATAGAAGTTCTATTCGTGGTCCGGCGATCGCGGGACGCAGGAGTGCAACGCACATTAACGTAAAACTATAACCTGGAACCGCGCACATTCACTAGACGTATCGTTGTTGTCCAGCGGGTCCGTAATAATGTGAATATGACGAGAAGCGCGGCCAGGAGGAGCGTGGGCGTGTGCGAGGGCGCGGCGTCGGTGGCGGGCGCCTGGTAGGGCACGGAGCACGTGGCCAGTCGCTCCTCCACCGGCGCGCACCGCTCGGCGTCGGGGCGCGCCGGCTCGATCAGGCGCGCCTCGCAGCGGTAACACAGCCGCCCCTCACAGTACCAGTAGCAGCAATCGTCCGGCCCGTAGTTGGATTTGTTTGCTTGCGCGCCTGTTTCTGGAATGCGCGCGTCTGGAACAGTCGGACATTTGTATTACAGATACAAAATAACGGTATCCCAAGGTGATTTTAATGTCTTTCATCAGAAAAAAATCATATGTCTATGAGTGCATTTTTTGCTTGTGTACCTAAGCTACTGCAGTCGTGGATGTTTTTGCTCAAAACGAATTTAACTCTAACCTTTAGGTAAGCGATAGCTATCATCTAAACATATTTAAATAAATTAGAAGTAGTACTTGTCTCCTGCAAAACCCTTGACAATTCTACTTTTACAATCAAACCTGAGTCAATGGAGTGCTATGTACACCGTCCATACACATAAACGTTTCGTTCACATAGCCTTTTCTTATTTCAGATTAAAATAGCTTCTTCGCTAAAATGAAAATTATTTAAAACCAGAAAATAGTGAACAGTCCATTGTACTTGTAACGAGTAGGATTGCGCCTTGTGTGAGATAAGCAAACAAAGGAAATTTTAAGTCAAGCTGAAGAGTCAAGAAGCAACAATTGGTTAAAGTGGTGTAGGAAGTAAAAATAAAAGAGGCCTTTCCAGACAAAAGGCGACGTTTGTATGAGCTTTCTTTTTGAACCGTGGCCAAGCAGGAGAGGGAGCTAATCGGTTCTAATTTATCCCTTGGCCTTTTGTTCGCAATGCAACCATGCATTTAAGATTTACACGCTTTATGTAAATTGTAATACAATTATCTGTAAAATAAATAAAAATAGGTACTTATCATATAAAATTAACGTTGCCTTAAAATTTGTGGCATTGATGACAACTTTAGACTTAACAAAATTGTGTTATAAAATACGGATATAATGCTTAATAGCGCTGGCAGATCCAGAATTATTTATTAGAAGAGGGGTTGACCAATCGAGGTAGCTATGAAAAAGATTGATAAAAATTTGCAGATTGGAGAGCTTAGGTCTTCATATTTTTAAAATGCATAAGATTTCCTACTAGCCAACCTGCAACACCTTGGATGTGCAGGAAAAACTTAAAGATTTGTTTCCGTGTACAAAAGGTATCAGCTTCAAAAGCTTGTAGCGTAATACATCTTACCCAGGCATAGGAAGGTGGGTTCGCCAGCGTACTGCGTGGGGTATGCGGGCGCGCGGTCCGCCGGCAGGAAGTAGGGGCAGTGTTGCTCGACGAGCTGGCAGACGGAGAGGCAGGGCTTGAGGCGCACGAGAGGCCGGCCGGGGCCCGCGGCGGCGGCGCGCACCCAGCGGCCGACGACGCCGCCGCCGCGCCGCCGGTCCAAGTGGCCGACGCGCTCGAGGTGACGCGCGTGCCACCGCGCCGCGTGCTCGGCGGGCGCGCGACGCGACCGCCCGCCTTCATCGCCGTCTTCGGCGCCCTCCTCCACCCAAAGAGGCACCATCGTGCTACAAGCCCACCGGCGATACGTTTCCTGGAACGTGAGGACATATTATTTTATTAATTATGCAACAAGGTGACTATAAGTACCTATATATTTGAGCATTAGAAGTAAATAGTATTTCAAACAAAATGATAAACTTTTCCATTGCAGTAATAGAATAGTTATTAAAACACAGCCGAGCAGTGTAAACATAATCGCGTTTAAATACTTTTTAACACGTACGAGGAAAGATATGATACACATCATACGTAACAAAAATATAATAAACAATGCAAAACATCATTTTTAAGCATTTTTATGAGACAAGTATTTGCTTGGCGCTTGTGCCGCGTAACTCTAACTACAAAGAGTTCTTCCACATTTTAATTCTTTCATCAAGTATTATCTACGTTCGCTTTAAAAATGTAGACCGTTAAAGCCTCATTATCATAAATTCTTCATATTTAGATCTCAAAAGACTTATTCCGTTATCAAACCTTATCGTAACATACATCAAAACGCGCCCAAGAGTCTCGATAAGCACCTACACTGATTTAAAATATAAAGCTCGTTTAAATTAATCGTATGTATCTGCTATTATTTCTAAAGCATTTTTTATATTCTTTTTTTATAACATTAAAGTAGCAAACGAGCATGCAATCCACCTGATAAGTGGTTCTGGTTACTGCCGCCCAAGGACATATTTAAGCTACTTCATATAGAATAGGGGTACTATATAAAGTTTATCACAGACTTTCTTTAGCAAACAATTATGCAGTCAACCTGATGGTGTATGGTCACTGCCAAGCACAAGCAAGAACAGGAGTATTACCTGAAGCTGATCACAATGCGATCACAATCACATCTCCGGAGGCCTAAGTTGCTGATCTTATATGGAAGTTATGCGGTTACCAAATCCTGTCTCCGAAAACGCAAGATGCTTATGCCTTAATGCTTGCAATTGATCCTTATTGCCAAAACCCCACGAAGGGTTTTGGCAATAAGGATCAATTATTGTAATAAAACTAAAAAAAACTTATTAACACAACAATAGTTTTCAAGGAATTCAAATTTATTGTTTATATTAATTCATAATAATCCAAAAATAATGTTTAAAAGTTAGTGAAGTGGCGAAGTTTTCGCGTGCAGTGCAATCCCCTGACTGACAGTTTTTTTTATGATATGGACGGTAGAGTACATGTGGCGCTGCGCTGTGGTCGCTTGAAAACTAATTAATCACTGCTTGAGCGAGCGACGTGATTTCCTCCGGGAGTATAAAATGCTGAGTAACCATAGGGTAGGCTCAGACTTCCGCCACATGCTGTCCAGAAATATTGCAGTTTGTAACGGCCATTTACTTAATTAAAAAATTACATATCTCTTTACTGAACGAATATGTATTTTTTGGTAAGAGAAGATAGAAAAATATAGATTAATATTTAGTTAAAATAGCTGGGGAAATATTTATGAAATTTGACTACATGATATATTTTAATTCAGATTAAAATTTAAGGATATTATTATATAATGGAAATTAAAAACTTTGAAGACAGTATCAATAAAAGAAGTATTATTGCATCGACAGATATCATTAATTTCAATGTTTTGATAAAAAGTCCGTGTATACAATTCACCCATGACAAAAGTTAAACTTAATAATAATAAATATTTAAATACTTCTGAGCATAATCGTATTGAGACTTATGCTTATTAAAAAAAAAAATTGAATATTTATTACAGCCCATATTTTTTTTTATTTACATATTCCAAACTTAAATCTTTATACGAGTACGAAGTAAAATCATTAGTGTCATTTAGAAAGAACTACAGCGCCATCTAGCGTCGACTATTCCTTTCGTAACGTTTTTTCGTTCTATCGAACTTTAAATCGCAACGATCATAAAGAAGTTATAGTTACGAGTTTTATATCTATATCGACATTATATAAATAATAACATGCTACAAAATATTATACCAAAGACATCCTTTGGGAGTACGCGAATAGGACTAGCAATCAAGACGTACAACAAATCGAGATAATAGCGAATCGCTCTTCTACAATTAACCGTCAGATATTGATGTGTTATACGGCTGCGCAAAAATAAGACTTACATAAACCTAGAATTTTGTATAATTATTTCCATAGATATTATACAGATTGATATACTTGATTAAATAATGTCAAGCTGATAGACCGAATATGGTTTGACTGTGGGGAGAGTGTATACTACCTGACCAATTTCAAAAGTTAAGCAGTTCTTGCGTTTTGCTAGAAGAGTTTTGTTACCAACTAACATCTGCATGTGAAGCAAGGAGCAACGCATCCAAGATCGGCCTCAGACGGAAACTCAGTTATATATGAAATTGTGAAATTGTCAGATGTCGAAGATACAAAACAGCTTGGAAATGAGCAATAATATATATTTCAGTGTTTAATAATTTGTGAAAGTGTAGCGTATCTTGCCAAACAAGCCTCATGTTTAGTCAATTGTAAGGCATTGTACTGGAGCTAGTTTTTATTGCTATGTAAAAAGCAAATTATTAAAAAATAAGATATTATACAAACAAAAAAGATAAACCCGCTGAGTTTGTTGCCGGATCTTCTCAGTGAAGGTCGCGTTCCGATCCGGTGGTAGTGAAAAAAAAATTGTAACTGACAATTTGTAAGTGTTTCCGTAGGCCTATGCAAAATAAAATAATTTCATTTCCATAGACGGCAGTGAAAATTAACCATCAGCTGGACTGCACGATCGTTGCAACTTTAAGTATAAAACAATAATAACTCCAAAACAATACAGCTGAAAATTTTGCAATGTTAATTGAGCTATAATATCCAGTAACTTATTCATTAGGGCTCAGGGCTCGTTACCCTCCTATCACAATAGCCAATACAATGTCCTCTCCGCTCATTAAACGGCCCATTGACATGTGCTCGAGCAATTATGTACGTAAACTATCATTTCGCCGCTAAACAAAGTGCACTTACCGTTTACAATAATTACACTACTTTGCAGATTATATTTAACGTCTCTATTAGGGAGCCGTCCATTAATCACGTGACTCATATTATTTATAAATATTCTTTTGACTGACATAAAAATAATAAACGTAACGCCGTTTTTGGGTTGAATCGCGTGTTTGTCGAAAAAATACACGTGATATACTACTATGCCCCCTCCCCCCTTTTGATGTTTTACGCCCCCCCCCCTTTTGAAGCCCCACGTGATTAATGGACCCCATGGACAGCCCCTTCTCTCGTAGATACGGTTTAACAGTTTAACGTTCGAAATGGCTTTATACGCTGCAAATTGGTTGTATGTTTATATCGGTTCAATGATAAACCTGCTTTATGTATATGATTTATTATATGGTAAGTAGTAGTAAGCATAAGGTTACAGATGAAAAGATCTGTGACGACAAAATGTTGTTTGGCGGAATTACATAGTTTTCTATGGTGTCATTACGGATCAATAAAATTTTAAATAATATCTAAGTAAACAGTAAAGAATTTGATGTTTATTAAGCATAATAAATAAATATTGTTTCTGTTTTCTATACATATTTGTTTCTTTGAATACAACTTTACTCTTCAGTTGATTTATGGCTCCAAATGAAGTTTCCTGCCTCTTGTTCTTCTGCCCATTTTTTAACATATAGGTTAGGTAGGTACCACAACACTTTCACTAGCTTTCATTTGATACCCATTTTGTCGTAATAGTAAAAAAAAATGTCCCCTTTTTCTTCTATTTTCAGGCGCCATTTTTAAAAATTACATAGTGTATGTCACTATACACACTAAGAGGATTCTAATGATATGTCATACGTCACAATCCGTTAAGCCGTTTGGGTTGTAGCGCGTGCCAAAGAAATGGGCATTCATACAAACAAACAAACATACATACATACACTTGAAAAACATTACCCTCCAACTGTTTAAATAAAGAATTCATGTTTTGATTGTATTTGAACTTATTGCGATAACAATAAACCTTTATACTAATACACAATTTTCTATAGATGGCTTTATGTTACGAATATCGCTAAGTGTAACATGTTGGGATTCATTAGAAGTGTTGTTTCATCGTCTAATGTGGCTTACAAATCAGAAGCCATGAGCAGCATGTCAAACACACCGTCCTAGCGGGACCGAGCAGCACGGGGTGGAAATATCTTAAACAATTAACGGTAATATTATCTCGCGATTTTATTTGTCTAATGTGCGATAAATATCATAAATGCCAATGCATAAATGCATAATACTTATTTATTTTATAGTTGCAAAACTTTGGGCTATGAGTGTAGAAAGCGTGTTTTTTTTTTTAATATACACGCTTTCTACACTCATAGTAACACACTAGGATTTTCAACTGTGTCGTGGATACCTAGGACACACAAAGACGAATACACAAACACCCAGACCCAGAACAGAAATCTAAACTCATCATTCATATTTCTGTCTGGCCGGGAATCGAACCCGGGACCCACTGCGCGTCAGACCGGTATGGTGACCGCTCCGCCACGCGGGTCACGTGGTAAGTTAGACACACGTATCCGAAGCGTTTCAGCTTAGACCTCTGGGGTAGCAACGCATCTGTGGCCAACCTCAAGTAAGACTCTAATTTTGGGTTGATTACAGATGTCCATGAACGGCAGTGGCCACTTATCATCAGGTGGACAGCACGCTGGTTTGGTACGTTCGTAGTATAAAAAGGTCCATAGTATAAAACAGCACGGGTCGCTTATATACCAGGTGGTGGAACCAGTGTAGTTCGATCGGGGAGGTATCACCGCCACACCTATTTCTAGCGTGAAGCAGTTCTTGCGGTTTGGTAGAACTGTGTGGTTGTGGGCTCACTTGTTTTTGAGGCGATCACCTTAATCCTCGAAAGTAGCAACGTATCTGTTAACGACTTCAGATAGAACGCCTATTATATATGAAATTGCTTACAGATGTCTAAGGGAGGCAGTGAGCACCAGAACGGAAATCTTAATTCCAAAACCCGGGTCCCACTGCGTGTCAGATCAGTATGGTGACCGCTCTGCCACGCGGGTCGTCGAATATTAATAATTATAATAAAATTATAATCATACTTCCAAAAGTAGATTTCAAGTTTCTTAAGTTACCTTACAATATCTCGTATTTAAAAACCATTGAAAGATGCCCGACAACACTGTGTACGGAATTCATTACTGCGGTCTTTAGGGGTAGCCATCGATCAATCATGGAAAACGCAATTTATTCCTCAATAGCCATTTTATTCACCTTGTCCAGGTAAATTTCAAAACATCTTAAATGAAACACGTAATTCAGCTAAGCACAGAAACTTTACTTTAATTTCTCATTTCTTACGAATATTCGGCAAGATTGAGGATGTGCGCGGATGGAGTGGAAGGTTAAACCGTCCAGCCATTGAACCCAGAAAGGAAGAAGGTATGTGTCGTAAGCATCCGAAGGTGTAGGATGAGTCCTTGTCAAGGACAATGCCCAACAGAATCACCGCGCTCAGAGACCTACGGTGCGACTAAAGCCCAACGCACTAAGAAGGTAAAATCCCACAAGTTCTCCCACCATTATCAAAAAAAAGTAAAAACATATGTAAGAAGATATATAGAATACCTAAATCCTTTTAGAAACTAAGTTACGTTTCTTGTTAACTTGAGGTCTAACAAATCAGGATCAATGAACATCGTGTCAGACAACATTGTCTCGACGGGATCACACAGACAGGGTGGGGGCAATCAATCATAGACGGCACGATGTGTCGTTCGATAGCCGTATTTGTGCCTTTTGTTTGAATGACAGAGATGCCATTTAATGCCATTATGTCGAAATTAATGCCATTATGAAAATAATTACTTAGTAATTCGAGTATTTACGAACTTTGTTGTTTATAAATCGAAAACCTGTAAAATTAATGCAATACATGTAAAACAGCATTATTTTTTACCAGAATTAATGCCATTATGAAAATAATTAGTAATTCGTTATTGCAAAATACTTGTTGTTGCAAAATAGAAAGCCTGTATAATAATACATGTTAAACAGGATTATTTCTAAATTATGACAAGTATTTAAACACTCCTATGATTTGGTTTAAAGGTTGGTAAGGATAAATACATGGCACTCCAATTTAATTCGTAAATGTAACAACACTATGACCGACCTCAAGCAAGACGCAGACGTATACCCATTCATACCGTGATTGAATGGTTTCCAGATGTATTTATAGTCGACTCTTATGTCTTGGTGTTCGACATTCATATATTCTCCGTGAATTTGGATTGAAACCGAACTGGGGTACATCTATTTCTAGCGTGAAGCGTTTTTTTTTCGTTTCGATGGAAGGGTGGTCAGTCATCATAGTCCTCGGGAGTAGCAACGCATGTATGATTGACTTCAGATAGAATCCATTTTCTGTTTGAAGTTGCTTACAGGTGTCCATGGGCAGAAGTGACCATTTACCATCAGGTGGACTGCATGCTCGTTTGCTACTTCAATCAGATAAAAAACCTGAGAATACATTGCGACAAAAAGACAAAGAATCTAAAGTCTAGACCATGGCCGATGATACCAAGCTTAATTTTTGTTTACTGAATGTAAGGTTCGTCCGCGATTTCATCTGATAAACGACAATGAAGGTTAACTTCAATCGTCTTTTCAACTCAGTTTGATCGCTTACCTGTGTTCAGACTATAATTTGGATACCAATTGCCGTGACATAATGACAATTTTTTACATCGTCTTATTGCGTGAGACAGCACGTACGATTTATATTTCTTTCTTCGTTTTCTAACAGAAGAGAGAGAGAGACCACCTCTATCAAGATTCTGCGCTGTTTTGTTTTGAACCTTAATCAGTGTTAGTGTTATTGCTTTGACAAAAGATAACTTTCTTTACATTATTTAGTAAGTAACATGCTATATAGCCATTATTAAGATCCTCCTTTACATGCTACATCGCGCGACATATCTACCTTCATATACATCTAAGTACATGATATGTATTTGATCGCAGCGGAAACATAATGCGTTTGTGATAGCTGAAGTTAAGTAATAATGCTTGTAGCTTTATTGCTGCGTATGAACATGGTCGGATACGGAACTAAGCACATACCTACGTTCAACTAAAATTGTGAGTAATTACACACGAGCGTCATAACTTTATTAGTCAAAGATTAATTTAATTTTCACTTCAATTATCTTATAACGTGACGTCTAAAAGGAATGTACTCTCTTGAATAAAAGACGATAATTTCTTAAATAACAATATAATACTATGAGATATTTAGTCCTAGAGAATTACTATCTCAAACATCAAAATAGGTCGTCAAAATAGTATCACTATTTTGACGACCAGCATGGCCGAGCGGTCACCATACCGGTCTGACGCGCAGTGGGTCCCGGGTTCGATTCTCGACCAGACAGAAATATGAATGATGAGTTTAGATTTCTGTTCTGGGTTGGGTGTATGTGTATTCGTCTTTGTGTGTCCATGTCAACCACGACACAGGAGAAAATCCTAGTGTGGGGCTATGAGTGTAGAAAGCGTGTTTTTTTTTAATCTTTACTACATGGTAGTAGAGAAAATACACACAATGCTAGAAGCATTTTAACGAATCTTTTTGGCTTAACAAGAATCGTCGTTAATGCCCCACAACCGGCACGAGTCTCCTCTCGGATTGAAAGAGTGTTAGGCAATAGTTTACTGCTCTATTTAAGTACGAATTGGTAGACTTTACAAGCCTTTCAGATTTTTTATAAAGTACTGTCAGGTGTGTTGGTTTCTATAAGATGTTTTCGTTCGCCGTAAAGCAGTGATTAATTTGAAATACGCACATATCATTATAGAAAAATCGCTGGTTCGTGCCTGGAAGCCGAAAACTCGCACTTTCGATGAGAGGCCGGGTTCCAAACATTAAGCTATAACTCTAACAGAAAGCAGCAACACTAAAATACTAAATAAGTTTCTTTTTTATAAGAATGAAGTAAACGAGCATGCAGCCATCAGATGGTAAATGGTTACTGACAAATTTCATACAGAACAGGGATTCTATCTGAAGTTGATCACAGATGCGTTGCTACTCTCGAGGACTAAGATGGTCACCTCATGTACCTCAATATACGGTCACCATACCGGTCTGACACGCAGTGGGTCCCGGATTCAATCCCCGGCCAGACAGAAATGTGAATGATGAGTTTAGATTTCTGTTCTGAGTCTGGGTGTTTGTGTATTCGTCTTTGTGTATCCAAGGAACTCACGACATAAGAGAAAATCCTACTGTGGGGCTATGAGTGTAGAAAGAAAACTGGCATTACAAAGGAATTGCAGTAAAGAAAATGTAACTATACACAGTTAATAAAAGTAATAGTCTTTTGATTGTATTACTCGTAAACCCTTAAATACATTTTAAAGTGGGATTATTCTCTACAAAATGTAAGAACGTCTTACAAGAAAGAAATATGTTGTAGCTGTGAGCCACAGGAAGTATTGCCTGCGGCAGCTCATTCTGAGGAGATGTGTGCAAAAGCGGCGTCAAGTGGAAAGCCATTCACGACAACAATAACCCCTAAAGGTTCGTACTGACCAAACATTCGAGCACTGCAATTGCTTGGAAATGTATATTATCAATGCGTCGACGCTGCTTACAGTATACACTGTTAATGTTATATTTTTAACCGACTACCCAAATGAAAGAGTTATTTGGCACATACATATTCATATACGTACTAAAATCAGATATCTCTGGTTTAAGCGAAGCATACATTTTCAGTAGTTATAATAAATCCTTATCCTAGTTCTATCTAGATAACAGTGGCAGATGGAGTATGTATGGAATAGAGCTAGGATTTATTCTCTGTCGTGAATACCATGGACGTAAATATAGCCATTTTTGCAAACAACAAAACCCAAAACAATAATCTAAATCCATCATTTACATTCAATTTTTCGGGGATTGAACCCGAACCTGTCAGACCTGCGGAATCTTTCCGACTCGCGGTTCGTCAGGCATTTCTGGCGTGTTCTCATCGAATAGGTATTGGACGACCTGTACCATTAGTACAAGTTTGTCTTGTTTTTCCAGACAAGATTGAGTCTTGTTTCTGCCCATACATCTACATACAGTGCCCCTAGCGGCTTGTTTCGGAACTAAAATTTACAGAGGGCATTTTTGGCAGAAACAAGACTCAATCTTGTTTGGAAAAAAACAAGACAAACTCCTACTAATGGTACTGTACTCATTGAGTACAGTAAGATGACTCTATAATTGTAAGGTGATTGTAATCTTTGGTTTATAAAAACTATTTTCTTATTGAGCTACACTTAAGTGTTCAGATTAAGCTTTAAGATTTAGTAAGCTGTGTTATAGATCATTAATATATATATTATCCAAGCGTTCTATTAGACTTGCTATAATATATTTTGTTAGTTAATAGTCTTGTATGTCATGTATCTGCTTTACAGGGCTGTTGCAGTTACCCTTCTCTTTAACTGAGAACATCCATACATATTTGAAGGTTAGGTCGATAATAATGGTAACGCTTTATGAGCGTATACGTGTGTGTACTTGTATGTGTGTGTGTGTGTTTGTGTGTGTATGTGTGCGTGATGATTGCAACATTTTTATACCCTCTTTAAGTAGTATAAAATACAATACATAAATGTTTTAAGTGTTATGTAATTTAATTACGCAAAACTGTCTATACATTTATCCATAGACCTATATTTTGAAGTCATGAAAATTATTGAAATGGATAATGAAACGATAAGTTTATTATAAAAACGTATTTATTACTTATAGTACCGGAAATTCGATAATTTACTTCGAAATTAATAATTACAACGTAGGTTTTTCTTTTCCACTATTTAAATAAGTCTCTAGAACTAGTGAATAGTCGGGATATCGAGATTGAGGTCGGCCATCGCCGTCCACTCACTTGGGAATGCGTCACAAACACTTGCGTCGCTAACCGCTTCGGGCGGGGGGCGCGTGTCGAGGGCTCGTCGACCCACGCCTGCCGCCAAACCCTAACCTAACTAATTTAAGACTTGGCACTTCCCTTGTCGGACTTCTCTCCGCTCTCTTCTGATGAATCCTTTTCTGCGCTATCGTCTTTCTTTTCGCCGCTCTCGCTGCTCTCTTCCGAGCTGTCTTTGGGCGCAGGTGCGTCATTTACTGGCTGTTCTTCAGTCTTAATTTCGGGCTTGTCTTCGCTTGATTTGATCGCTTCTACGGGCTGAGAGGGTGCGATCGGAGCGGCTTTTGCGTCCTTTGCGTCTTTCACGTCTTTAATTTCAACAGACTCGACTGATTCGCTCGACTTAGCTTCCTTGATAGGTTGTTCCTTCTTATCGTTTTCTGCAGAAGCTTGGTTAGAGACAGATTCCGCTGATTTAGCTTCTACTTTAGCCTCGGTCACTTTAAGTTCCTCCTTTGGTGGCTCAGCAGCTGCTTGTTTGTCATCAACAGTATCGCGCACTACTCTTAGAGCATCATCAACGGGTGCTACACTCGCGTCAGCTGACTTTGCAGAGGCATCGGAGGCAGCTACAGGAGAAGCGGGAATCTCAGCTTGTTTATCGTCAGCTTTCGCCTCTACTGGTTTAATTTCTTCAGGTTTATCGGATTTAATCGATGGTGTTTCAGGTGCGGGTAACTCTTCTTTCTTCTCCTCGGGTACAGGGTTCGCACTCTTTGCAGTAACGACTGGTTTGCTTTGCGATACAGGATTAATTGCAGCTGGGTCTACGACATCATCAGCTACTGCAGCAGGTGCTTTGACCGCACTTACAATATCAATGGCTTCGTCCAGGATTGATGATTTGACGGCCGGCTCGTTTTTAACTTCTTCCACCTTAGCTTGTGATACTTCCGATTTTGGTTCTTCGGCTGCCTTAGCTTCAGGCTTAGGTTCTTCTTTTTTGTCTTCAGACTTAGCCTCAACTTGTTGATTAGCTTCTGGTTTTGAGTCAACGTTGACTGGGGCGGATTTTACTTCAGGAATTTCTTCTTTTTTCACTTCAGGTACAGCTGCGGCTTGAGGTTCAGGTTGTTTATTTTCTACTTCCACTGGAGCACTCTTTGCTTCTGGCTCTATAGGTTTATCTGATTTTATCTCGGGTTGATCAGGTTTCTTTTCTTCAACAGCAGCAGGCTGAGCATCGGGTTTCGGGTCAGCTTTAAGGGCGGGCGCGGGTGCAGGTACTTCTGGTTTGTCCTCAGTAACAGGCATCGCGAGGCTCACAGCCGCAAAGGCCATGCAAAGTAGTAAGACCTTCATCCTGTAAATACAAAGATTAAGTAATTAGTGGTTTGAATAATAACGGCAAAATTATTGTAAATTTGAATGCACGTCTGCAAGTCGTGCGGTGGATAAGGCCAATGTTACGCGCGGAGCCGGCCGGCTTCAACGATTCGCAGCAATTTTCCTATTAAGGCTGAATCATCTAAGGGCTTGATATGCTGGGGGCCGATACGACTATCTTCTAGTCACATTGATTTAAGTTGTTATGATAAGTAGGATGTAAACTATTTGTGAAAGTGGGCTATGAAACACCGTGGTTTTTTTCTATTGGCAGTCAACGGTCCCGATAATTTAATATCCTGTTCTTATGTTTGTTTGGAGTGTGTTTAAAATATTTACGTGTTCAAAACCAGTAGGTATATCGTTTGAAAGGTGCATAATATAAAATGTCGCGTATGCATCTCGTCGATATGTGAATATTTTTTCTATTTCTCGATAGTCCTTAAGGTCGTGGACCCCGTCGGTGCCTATTTATAACCTGCGTCTAGTCGAAGGTAGGGCATTAAGTCGGTATCCCAAGTCCTGTCGGAATGCGGTCTGGCGCCGCACTACAAATAGATCGAGAATATTTTTTTAAAATAAGCTGGTATTAACCTCTCGTAATCTATTATTACCCGTCTAAAGATTATGTCTTAAGACCATTAAAATTGAATTATTATTTATTAAAGTAACTTTAATATAAAGAATACTATTCATACAGTCCACCCGTTTGAGAGGTACGTTTTTACATACAAAGATACACACGTGAATCTTATAATACACCTTCTATTGCGTCGGAGTTTAAAAACGTAACGATAATAAATGTTTTTACATATACTTGAACTAAAGTATTATTTTATGCAAATGAGTTCCGCATTTCGCAGTTTACCTCTAATGAAGTTCCTACGAAGTTAACTAAAATTTAGCTAGGTACACTTCGTAGGAAAATAGAAACATATATATCTATAAGATATGGAGAATTCATAGCGTTATAGTTAAAAAAGACGCTTTCTACACTCATAGCCCCAGTCTAGGATTTTCTTCAGTGTCGTTGGTGCCATGGAAACATACAAACACCCAGACTCAGAACGGACATCTAAATTCAACGTTCAGATGTCTGTCTGGCCGGGAATCGAACCCGGAACCCGCTGCGCGTTAGGCCGGCATGGTGACCGCTCTGCCACGCGGGTTGTTAAATTAGATAAAGGTTTAAGTGAATTACGAGTATAGTTTTAGATAAAACCCCTGATCTATATAAAGTTGCTGACAGATGTCCATGGGTGGCAGTAGCTACTTTTCATCAGGTGGACTGCATACTAGTTTGCTACTTCAAATAAATATAAAAATATATATTTGTCATTTATATGATTTTAGACTAATATTATTGCGGAATTTAAACATTTTAATATGTTACGGGTACTCACGATATGCGCAATATCGGCAAAAAGAAATTCAAAAAACCGCATATCATGAGTACCTACTCGTAGCATATTAAAATATTTGTCATTTGTTTGTATAACTGTCTTATTTAATTATTTTCTTTTCTTTCTTTTTTCTCTCTTTAAATTAAATTAAGTAACAGTAAGCTAGCATGATGGACACTTCCTAGCGTGTGCGCAGTGTGGCAGGATGTGAAACGCGCGTTAGTAATACGGATGATCCTGCCAGACGTCCATACAACATTATCTGAATTTTAATTGGCTCATTGTATAGAATCAGCAACTAGAATGCAAACGCGATTGTATGAATGGTTCATTGTTAAAATCGCCAGCACTTTTAGTTTACCTCGTTCATGGTTTGTTTAAAACATTTTTGAGATTTTTTTCATGTATAATTTTATATTGTTGAAGTTATACTTCTTTCGGCGCGTTAGGAAAAACTGATGAGAGTAAATTTTTACGATGCGCACGCACACCACGAAAAACGACACCCTGATATTAGCTATAGTGAACATTTTAGTTTTCTTTTTATTTTACTTTTATTTATTTATAATTAAAAAATGTCAATTTCTTTAATTATGTAGAAATATTATTTGTAATATTTATATAAACTTTATTTAACTAGACAATGCGTTATGATAGAACTTTCAATGTATTAAATACCTTTTTTCTATTGTTAGTGTCATTTTTTCTACAAACGTAGAATGAAGTGAAAGATATATTTTTTAAAAGATTTTTATCTTGTTAGGCCAAAGAAGTATAACTTTTAATGCCTGTACACACACACACGCACTTTTTTGATTTAAATTGCAAATACACGTCATTGCATATTTCATTAACAAATTAAATCTCACAGCTATAGGAGTATCGTCACAGTGGGCTTACGCCAAGTCCACCACGCTGGGAAAGTGAACGTTAATAAACTTCACACCAAAAAAGTTCTCATTCTTTTTATTCTCAGGCGTTTAAGTTTATTTTTCTTTATCATTGGATTTACCTTGGATTTCTAATTTTTTTTATGGCTATCATTGCTTACTTTTTTATTTACTATTGTAGATTCGTATGATATGATTACGTACAGGTGTTAAAGATGGCACGAAAATTATATACATGTAAAACAGTCAACGTTAATTTTAACATAATAACGTAAAATATGCGAAGCTTCTTTCCAAGACTTTACAACAACACTACTTTGGAAACAACTTTACAAAATAATTAACATAAGCGTCAACGGTGTATAAAAACAAAGATGTGTTAACATTACCAATCCACAATTGGCCACTGTGTGGGATATGGTCTAAACTTTTCTCATTCGGAGGAGCATCCTGCATTGGGATAGTGATGAGTTGATGGTGATGACGTAAATGACTTCGAAAATACGGAATTACAGATTATGAAATTATATCTCTAAGCTCTTAAAAAGTTTATATAGGTCATATATTTAATGACGTGGCTGGTTTTTACATTAACTACTAATTGCCATAGTGCTGTGTGATAAAAGTTCTACCGAGGCCCATGTGAATTAGATTTCCTACGACCTGCGCTATCCCGCTCAGAACGTTCGCTCGCTTTACTTACCTCTTTCGCCCCAAATTAACCGCTTTACCTCTAATTGGAAAATGTGTCAAAGTCCTATTATGCCAACTTGAATTGATTTTACAATGTAAAAGTTTGCTAATGTCAAAAACATCAGAATATTTTTAAAATAAATAACGTTGCAAAATATTTTCACGAAAAAAAGGATGGGTATTGGAAGTATATATAATTTTAACCTATTTACCTATTACAAAGTAGTTCTACGAAGTTCGTTCTCAGTACGGATATTTAGTGATGTGGCCTGTGTCCGCATATTTACCTAATTGGCACAGTGCGGCGTGACAAAAGTCCGCCGGGCCCCGTGCAAATTAGATTCCCCGACGACCCGCGCACACCCGCTCGGAACGCTCGCTCGCTTTGCGTACCTCTTTCACCCCAAATTAACTGCCTTTCCCTCTAATTGAAAAACGCGTCAAAGACCCATTATGCCATTAGCTTTGTTTTACTTCATAAACCTGTGTTCTGATTTAGAATTTATGACGGATTTTCGACGTTGATTTCCAGGTATAAATATTACCATACACTGATTTTTAGAACCATTTGTTTGATTTATCTCAGATTTATCTCAGTCAGTCAATTATCTGTCAATTTGCAATAGGCTAGCGCTATAGACTATTGCCTAAACTCTGTCATTCTGAAAGCAAATCCATGCAGTAGTGGGACTATAATGGGTTAACAAAGAAGATATTTGTATAAATATCTTAGTTGTATTTTTAATGAAATTAATCAAATAAAATAGCAATAAAATTAAAGCAAACAAAATATAGAGTTAGTGAAAATGAAGGATAATAATTATAAGCATCGCGTTTGTATCGTGTGTAGGCATTGAACGTATGCAAAAAAGAACAAGTTGCTTAACATTCCAAGCCCGCTTAGTATTCAGAATTAATGTATTTATACAAGCGGAAATGTTAGGGGTTTAAAAATCGAATTATCCATTTTCCATACGAGTATTGTGTTCTAAAAATAAAACCGATTCTGGCAAATTCGAACCGGCGAATCTCATGCGGCTCCACAGCGGCAGCGTGGGTACATTCATGAGTATCGATTTTATGCAAAATGCAACAAGATTCACTTGAACGTGCTGACTATACGTATTATTCGAGACACCTATCTATCGAGCAATTACATTGGTATCGCTTTCGGCGCATGTAAATGGCAATGAACAGCGCAGAGGCGTTGAAATGCGAGGTTGTAACCGACGAAATTGTGAGAATTGAAGTCATGTATAAACATGAAACACAATTAGCGGTCTTGGATGTGCCGCGAGCGTCGCCCGGCCCGACGCAGTAATAAGATGTTGATAGAGCCAATTTAGGCAGGATCCGATTTCTCCGTCTGTTTATTATCAAAGGCTTCTAATTTTAGTGTCGGGAAATCTGTTGTATCAACTGTACGGTCAAATAAGTAGGCACTTAGTAGGTGGGTGGTTGCCGGGGAAGATCCTTTTGAAGTACAGGTCAATAATATTAATTTGAATAAACATATTAAACTACGATGAATACCTAGTCGGGATTTTTTTCTTTTGCGTGTCGTTATGAAAAACAGAGACAGGTAAATATAATGTCTTGAGTGGTCACAGTCGAAAAGTTTGTAGTTTGTGGTTTTAGATTTTTGTGGCTAAGGGTATATGCTCAAACGGGATAAGGACTGAGGACGCACAGAAGGAGTTCGAGGGGCATCGTCACTGGTGCGTTCCTTTGAAGATTGCGGAGTTGGCATTCACCGTATTCCCGTCTATGGTATTTTTATGAGTAAGAGTGAAGAGCCTAACACAATCCAAACTCTATAAGTGGTTTTGAAGATTCTCGCGTCATCGTTAAATACTAATAAAATAATTAATATCAAGTGTATGTTGGTAATTTATTTTTGTGGAAGATTTTTTTATTGTTTGTTTGATTTTTTTAGACCGTGATAGGTAGTAGCATGTGTTTACTTCAAATATAAATGTTTTTCTACAAATATACTAAGATTTAAAAATGAACATATAAATTAAAAAAAAAAAAAATTAAATATCCTCGACCATAAAGTTTAATATAAAGACTATACGACGATACATATTTTTAAACGTATATTAATTTAACCTTAACTTTATTAATATGCAGGTTGTCAGAAACTAATATATTGCTGAATTAATTAAAACTCCTTTACATTTGACGAACGCGAATATTGTAAAGTATAACGATCGTCTTTAATTTGTCGAATTACATCGACGTGTATTAATATTCCTTAATACTATTTGCGTTGTACCGAGAACAATAATCACGTACAGGAACGTGCCGGAATAAACACTGTCGTGTTTTGGAGAGTAGTAAACATTAACACGTAAGATAATTGGTGTTTACACTTTGTAAACTGTGTACATCATGTACACAACGTAACGTAATGTGCGGCTGCTCGAAGTATTCGTACTCATTAAAAATGTACTTAAAGCTGATTTAACGAAACCAGTCTGATTTATTCGAGAAAAAGGTAACTAATTAGATTATTGTTATAATTAGCAATTGTTATTTTTTTTATAAGGATGAAGTAGCAAACGAGCGTGCAATCCACCTGCTGGTAAGGGGTTACTGCCGCTCATGGACATCAGTAAGCAGCTTCATATAGGACAAGGGTTCTATCTGAAGTCGATCACAGATGCGTTACTACTCCCGAGGACTAAGATGGTCGTGTTATATATAAGTAAAGCACTGCTTCAAGCTAGAAATAGATGTGGCGGTGGTACTTTCCCGGTCGAACTACATTGGTTCTACTACTTCGTAAATTTAATATCACAATATATCACAAATAGCAATGAATTTCCTGGCGCTTAATTGTAGTAGTAATATATTTACTGTTTATTTGTATCATCGTCAGCTCATTATCCCTTGCTGGGCACAGGTCTTCTCTCAAAATTAGAGAGTTATAGACCACAGTCCACTGCCCTGGCCAAGTGCAAATTGGTAGACTTTACTTTTGGGAACTTTTTAGACAGTTATCAGATGTGTTAGTTTCCTCACGTTATTTTCCTTCATTGTATAGCAGTGATAATTAATTTCTGATATAGGGTAAACTACCTAATCCTTGGCACTCTTCCTATTATTGGCACTTTAGAGTTTAGGTCAAAAAAACAAGGAAACCGTTCATTCCAGCTCGGTATGAATTTAAAATTAAATTTATAAACAGATCTAAAATAAAAAAAATGACACACTGCTCAAATAACCAATAGGGCATTTGATAAACAACAGTTAACTCTGTTGCTCGTAAATCCGTGTCAATTTTTCATAATTTCTTAAGTTTACTCTTAAGTGCCAACAATTGGGTATTTTACCCTATATCGTTTCAAAAAAATTTACGCGTCTGGCATTCAAACGTCGGGTTCTTAATTGACAGCTCAAGTTTTAACAATTATTTAAATACTTGCTGTGCTCCGCGGTGTTGTCCGTAGTTAATTATGGAAAATAAATATTAACAGTGTAGATAATAACTATTCATATTTTTACTTTAAACGTTATTCATTTATTTTTATATTCATTGATTTTCCCATTGGAATAAGATATTTTATCGCAGTAAAACTTAACCTATGTATTATACCAGGATGTCAGCTAACTCCATACTAAATTTTATTGAAATCATTTCAGCCGTTTAGACGTGAATAAGTAACAAACATACACACTCACAAACTTTCGCCATTATAATATTAGTATGATAACTGCACCATTTGTAGCAGTCAAAAGACTAGACAAACAAAAGTGTCCTATTTACCACTTATGGTACTTTAAATTAAGTGAGTTACGCGTTATATGTTTAGTCCTTAGGGAGAGTCATGTACCTTGTCTTAACTGGTTTATTTGAAAATGATTTATAGATATCAAATTAACATTAGATGGACTGGTTTTCTCAGATTTGTAAAAATATGTTTTGTTTTTATAATAAAAAAACAAAACATATTTTTATTTCAATATTTATCATATTGAACAATGAAATCGGACGAATAGACCATTTTCATTATGATAATATAATTCTTTTAAATGGTAAAATAGTAAATCAGCCTTAAATGAATATTTTACAAAAAAGAGAACAAAATGGTAAAAGATTCTGTAGATATAAAAATATGATCATTAATTCATTTTTATAAAGGCTTACAATTTTGGCATTCATTCAGGTGATAGAAATGACAATATGGATAAAAGCGAAAAGAAACTCTTCGGACAATGAAAGAGTACCGAAGTTTTGTAGAGGTTACAATAAAAATATCTGCATGCAGCTTGGCGTTACATTACCGATATGAATCAATATTTGTAACCAATAGTTATATGAGAATTGCGATGTGGGAAAACTAGGTCATCTTCATGCTAACCACATATTGACCGCTCTATGACAAATCAAATGTTATTGTAACCTATTAATATTTATATGAATGAAATACCAAACGCGGTTATAATTTAACCGCCGATGTTGTGAAGTATAACGATCGTCTTTTATTAATCGAATTATATCAAACTGTATTAATATTCCTTAATACTATTTGCGTTGTATCGAGAACAATAATCCCGTACAATACTATCCAATTGTATCTTTGCGATGTTTTCCTTTTCCAATAAAGCAAGTATAAATTAAGTTCTAATATCTTAGAAAAACTGGAAGCACACGTCTAGTATTTGAAGTCTAAGTCTCTTGTTTTTTGTTAAATATCGATAAAAACTTCTTGATTGAAAGTATAAATTAAGTCTTCAAGTTTGACAAAGCATTAAATTCGAAGATAAAACTCACGTTAGCATAATAATGCACGTGATGGTTTAGCGTAATAACATTTTAGCAGAAATATTTTTGACAAGAAATATATTTAAAAGTAAAACATCTGCAATCTAACAAGGACACACAAACCTTGCATTCCGCTTCAAATACTTTCCGCGCTCCAAATTCAATGGGAACGAAAACAATATGGGCTAAGTGCGCAAAAGAAACTTGAAAGAATGCTGTGTGTACAGACAAACGGGATATATGATGTGTAAATGATGATATATATAAAAATATTTGTGATTTTTTTGTTAATTTTGTTTTAGGATTATTGTTTATTTATTCCGTATGTAATTAAATGCGTTGACCTACATTTTCTAATCATGTAAAATAATTCAATTGTTTTTGGTTCGATTCTAAAAGCACCAGTTCAATTGTCATTTCAATTCCTATATTAGAACTGTGTTTTGAGTTAATAAGTGTAGCGACGGAGAAATACTTATACTGATATGTGATCGTGGCTATCAACAAACTTGTGGTCAACCACAGATAGTATTTTTATTCTAGCTACAGTTAATTTGAAATTTGAGTTTTGTCTTAAATTTATTATTTATTTCAAATGGCCTTATAAATAATGTTTCTTGTCCCAGTAATCATTCTACCCAGACACGGAACTAAGTCACGGTAGTGACAAATTAAAGTCTTGAAAGAAAGTCAGTTCTGGATGTAAGTTATAAAAATATCTGCATGACAGGTTGGCGTTATATTGCTGTTATAAATCAGACTGCGACAGTCGCGTGGCGATGGCTACGAGGCGCGTAGCGGGCGTAGCACCGTGCCACGCCGTAGGCGACACCAATCAGATGCATGGATATTATCGACACATCTACGAGTTCTACGACTAATTCTAAACACGATATGAATAATGACGCCTCGAGTAGCAAATGCAATGGTTATAAATAGACAATAATATAACTTTAAATTACCTTTTCGACTAGTTCTAAATTATTTATATTTTATGATAGACTCTGCAATTTGGACTCTGTCCCATACAACGAATATGAAAAGTTACAATACTTTAACCTTTATTACCTTACAAAGTTGATTAATTAAATAAAGTTTGGTTACATACGAATACGGCTATGCCGTATGTGATTTGTACGTTATTTATTAAGAGAACAAATATCTGAATACGATTTGAGATTGTAAAGAAGAATTAAAACTATAGACAGTTATATGTTAATACATAATTCGTGTCAGTTGGAATACTTTTTGGCTCATATATGTAGATAGATTGGAATCGCGAGCGTGCCTGACCAGAGTGAACTAACGAAAAGCGAAAAAGTAAAATAACGTGAAGTAGCATAAGACTCAACGTAGCAAAATCCGTATTTCATTCGTGACTGAATACCGAATAGTCTTATATAAAACTTTAACCCTTAATAAAATAATTCTTCACAGCGGAAACCGCACATCGAAAAACCGGCGAGCGTCGCGTGAAATGCTACCGGTGCCGGCATCGGCATAGACGTCAAGAAATATGGGAAAGCGTTGCGCACATACGAAATATATGGCACAATAGACTGCCGGTGTCGAGCCGTGCCGGTCGCTTTGCGGTTTTTTATTCAAACCTACCGTTTATGTCTATAATCTCTGGGTTATTCTTATGAAGTGTTTTTCTTTATAGTGGCTATAAACGTACGTTACATCACATAGATTGTTTATAGTTGCCATTGAATTTTTAAGAGGCTAGTATACATAACATATAGAAGAAGACTATCTAACTAAAGATATATTACTTACTTATTTTAGAATACAATTTTGATGTCCAAGATATGTTTTTGTACCAGATTTGTCCAACAAATAAATACATGTCGCATTTTGTCTAGTCCGTTCACAGTAAAATTTTTAAATTTTATAAATAATTTGTTTTTTTTTTCTATTAATTTTATAACTTAAATTAACTAGCACAGCACAAATAACTCTCTATTCATGTTTCACGAAAATATAAACATAATATATTAATGAAATAATTGCAATATTATTTTTACATAAGTATTCTAAAAAGTAGTTGATAATATTCTGTCGTAACTACATTTCGTAAGATCCCGTAAATGTCAGTTACGTTTCAGCTGACTTACGACGCAACTAGCGTAAACTTTAAGAGAGAAAACTTTGAAATATCTTCAAAGACGAAAAGACCGTGCAATGCAAATAAGGAAGCCTAGTATACACTGCGATTTCTTTTAAAATAAAAAATACACGACCGAGCAACTCCTCTGTGAACTTAATAAAAATTAGTTGGAAACTTTCCATAAATGTGTTTGCAGTACCGTCGATGTTGTTGAATTTACTTGATGGCGTCAATTGGGGCATTCTAGAAGTTTATTCCAGCATTCTTGTAAACCTATTTTATTACTCGACTGCGTCAACGTATGTATATATGTATGTATGTATGTATGTATGTATGTTTATTTGTATGTATGACCATTTCTTTGGCTAGCGCTACAGCCCAATCGGCTTGACGGATTATGACATATCATTCGAATCGTCTCAGTTTGACATATATATATATATATTTAGAGATGACGCCTAGATATAGAAGAAAAGAGAGGGGGGGCGACGTTTTTTTACTATTACGACAATAATAACGCTTTCTACACTCATAGCCCCACACTAGGATTTGAGTGCTTTGAGGACTTGAGTGCCATGTACATACACAAAGACGAACGCTCAAATACTCAGACCCAGAACAGAAATCTAAATTCATCATTAAGACGTCTGTCTGGCCGGGGATCGAACCCGGAACCCACTGCGTGTCAGACCGATATGGTGACCGCTCTGCCACGCGGGTCGTCATTCAAAATAAAATGCAACAATAGGTTTGCTGTTGTTATGTATTTATTGAGTGTGGTAAGGGATAAGTAATTATCTCAGGTATTCCATTTTAGTTCTCTGGGATGGCAACAATCTGTGGTAGATGTCATGCAAACCTTTAATCTTATTTTGGGTCAGTGCTGATGTTTATGAGTGGCAGTAGCAACTTACTATTAAATAGACGTATGCTCCTACACTTTGATATAAAATTGTCCGTGCTAGTCACTTAATGCCTAATGGTCACTGTAACAAATGAAACGTGTTAAAAAAATGTATCGGCCTAGTACGAGTCAGACTCGCGCTCGAAAGGTTCCGTACCATTATCGATTTTTTATCAAAAAATTACATTTGTTGTACGGGAACACCCTTATATGTATATTTTATTGTATTTTTTGTTCTTGTTGTTATAGCGGTAACACACATATATTTGTGAAAATTTAACTGTCCGACCGACAACTGACCGACTGAGTGCCAGACGGACAGACGGACACCGGAGTCATAGGGTTCCGTTTTTTCCCTTTCTGTACGGAACCCTAAAAAAGTAGTTTAAAGTTGTAAATTTGAGAATTTTTAATTGATGAAGCAGCAAAGATAGATGGAACATTTTAGTGCTTACATACTTATAGTGTACTATTTTACCTAAAGACAACATCCAATCACTATAAAAATAATTAAGGTTGTAACCGATATACGGCGTAAATGGAATCACATTTTGCAACGATTTATTCGTAATACTTATTTGTAATACTGATTCACTGTGCCATTTTGGCTCTGAAAGTAGGAGCGGAGAATAAATCACGTAAAACTTGTAAGTGAACATTCCGTGAACGCCTTCAATATTTCACTACAAAGACAACCTCTAAATACTTTCAAGGGAGTGAAAATATGTAGTCTATTGTTTGGAATTTGAATCGATAGAAGAGGAATTCAAAATCAAAAGTAATCTGCCTACGCGGAAACGCAGAAGGAGATGGATGACAAGGAAAATACGCAAGAAAATTCAAAAGGAAAGCAAGGTGAAGCGGGCGCGGAAAATTGGCTTCATTAGATAGAGGGATGGAGGGCGCGTTAGAGGGAAACACACGGGCGTCCGGAACGGCCATCTAATGTTTATCATTTATCTAAATTAATATTATTTTTATTTGGTTTTCGTTGTTCTCAATTCTTGAGAAGGAAAACTTAAAGAAAAAAATTTAGATTCATAAATCAAAATTATAAAATATCAATTATTTTCATACCAAATACTGAAATGTAATAATATTAAGTTTTAGTATAGTGTAGTTATTGTATAAATCAATGCAAGTCATGAAGGACTGGATTCGATTTTTACTTACCTTACTCTTATCAACTGTGAATAACAAGCATATAAAATTTCTTAATAATAACATATACATATTAAAAATGACGTATCAATATCCATTTCAAATCTTAAGAACTTTTTTATATATGTTGTAAACATATTGGCCAACTTTTAATTACGTTACGTACGAGCAAGCATTTGCTAAAGTTGAATAAAAACTTGGCGTAAAAAGACGTTTATTTTTTATTAAAAACGATAAACGTCTTTTATTGTGCTCGCTGAATCACATCGCTCCAAATATGTCGCATAGGTATGCGTTCTTCACGCCTCGTCGCCTGTGTACCTATTCCAATCTCATCTGCCAGATTGTATTAAAATTCATAAACACACTCATTTGTTACTTGTTTTTGTGGAGTTGATTAAAACATTTGAAAGTTTTTTGATGTGTGATATATTGTTGCATGATTGCGAACTGGAGTTGGGATAAAAACTTAAATTTCATTACTTCAAAACATGCGAAGTATCTTAGTTTTTAATAAAAGCGAAGGATATATCTTAGAGCGTATTATTGTTATTATTATAATGTTTCTAATTTGAATGATTAATTGAATTAAAATGATTCATCGTATTTAGATGATTTTACTGAAATGGATTGAGTTGAATAATGCATCTTTATTAAAATAATTTTAATCTCATTATTTTCAGTTTTATATCGATTATTAATATTTCCTCTTGAGCCTAGTCCATTCTAGCCTCTTAGAACTGATTTATTAGTAGTAATATCATCCTTATTAGATCATCTGATTATCTATAAGAAACACACAATAAGAACTGCGATGTAATGCGAATGACGTCATTTACATTTTTATATTGCACACATAAAGTGTTTTCATGTCAGAAAATGACATGAAATCTGTAGAATACGTAATAACAATAATATATGAAGTATTACATATAATTGACAATAATTTGTATGTAGTTGTTCATACAAAAGATACTGTAAACTAAAAATGTGGTACTTGGTTGTTTTAGAAAAGATAGTGTCGGCTGTAAACACAGAAGTTTTGCCATCGTGACCGCATATCTTGGTTGGGCGAGGCTTGTTTATGTGGCAATTGGCGTCGCAATGAACTGGCATTCTAGCGGAGAACAAGTTCCCGGCAAAGGCGTTCCTGAGCCGAGTAACAAATTGAAGCATAGCGTCGGCAACTCGCAAATAATCATACACAAGGTACCTTAGGTAAGTTTTGAACTGAGTACGAGCTGAAAGTTCATCCAAGTCGAGTCTGATAGTAATTCACTTTGGAATTGCGGTCAAGATACAAATGAACAGTGTACACATTGCTACATTTTATACGCGCTCCACGTTTATTTTGTACCAAATAATATTTTGTTGCTGGAGTTTTATTATTGCTCAGCCGTACAATAACTATCGTGTAATATTGTTAAAGCTGTACAATTTACGGTCTGTAGTCCCGTTAATAATGAGTAGTAAACGAGCGTAAAATGAGCATTAACTATGCTATCGAGATTTTAAACAACTGCGCGACTGGGACCAAACTCGATCCATAAAGGTATGTACGTTTGTTGAACGCGTAGTTATGGTCATCGATTTAATTGGTGCTTCTCATCTATCAAACGTATTATCGACTTTTATAATCCTGTTCATCCTACTTCATGTGATAATACATTTTATTTCATATCTTAGTTTATTCCAATAGTAAGAGACGGAAAAATGCTGGAACATGATGTCTACTTAATAGCAAACACTGCCGTCCCTTGACATCTAAAACGACTTCATATTAAACAGGGGTTTTATCTGATGCCGGTATACAATTATTGCCGAAAGTTAAAACTATCTCATATGGATATTAGATGGCATCTGAACCCTTAAATTGAAATGCAAGGTAAAATATATCAAGTTATGAATAAGTATGGCGATGGTATGTCTTCGGCCGGAGCATACTTATTCTGCCATTCAAAATCTGTTATCTATTTATTCTATCAACCGTGCAATTGAAAAATATATACATAATGTAGAAGTAAACCGTTCCTAGACCATTCATACAGGTTCAACAAAATCCAATAATACCTTTTGAATATTCCGCGACTCATCCAGCAAAAAGCTAAATCCGCTGAATAATGGGGTTATAGATATCAATGCCGAAGCAGGCAACGGGAAAAAATATGTCGATTGTCCAACGCAGGTCGACTTTTGTTATTAATAACGGTTTATAAATAATAAATCTAGGCCTTTGTGTATCGTTTCATTGCTTTTAAGTAATATATTTGTAATATAAAATTATCCAATTTGTCTTTTAAATTAGATATTTATGTTATAATGTTACATTTACAAAATGTAAATATACGTAAAATGTATAAAAATATTTTATTCAAAAAATATTTAAACTATATTCAAGCCTCAATATCAAGAATTATTATATTGCATTAAGTTATTCTTGTAAAAATATATTCTTAGTACTCGGCTAGTTTTAATGGCTTTGATTCCTTTATTGTCCTATTGATAAGAATGGCATTATTTTTACTATCGGAGAAGATCTAGACTCTAGATTCTAGAAGATCCTCCACTATGCTCCTTCAACGCGGTTTGAACGAGGAAGGCACGAGGTAATGAGCAACCTGGTATACTTTTATAAGACGTTCAATGAGATCAAATTTTGTAACATGAAATTTTTCTAACTGCGGTCACCCATCCAACTCAAAACTACACCCTGGCAAATGTAACCTTGTAGGTCGCGTATAATCTATTAGTGCGCTTTATAAACATGAGGGTGATAAAGTTGCCCGTGGGAATAGATATATGATTTTAGACTAATATTATCGCGAAATTGATACATTTTAATATGTCAACGGTTTCTCCCCGCCATTGCAGTTTCGCTTGACTACAATCCATGGAACTGGGTCGAAATATCGGCAAAAAGAAATTTAAAAAACCTATCTTGCGTACATATTAAAATGTAAAAATATATATTTCAGGCATCATAGAGTACTAAAAATCTTCTTATCTTGTTAAATTAAGAATTTTATCATTGTTTCTTAGTGTAGTAGCTGTCATAGAATAAAGATTAATGAAAGCCTACAATTCATTGCATGCTACGTAACTTTACAAATCATGAAACATCAAGTGGAGTTATTGTTATTTTATGTAATAAACGTAATTAGTGAATAAGAATTAATTTGAGAATATCATTACAGCGATCCGCCGTGTCATGTTGCTAATTTAATGAAAATCCTTTGTTCATCCCGACACATTTGTAAAATAATTAAAAATAAGATATTTAGTAATTAATAATACTAGTAATATATTTATGTTTAAATACATAATGCTAAGTATATGGTATCGAATACTATTCAATAACTAATTTATATTTATATAATTAAGTCTTCGTCTTATCGGTATAAAAGAAAACTGGTTCTGCGCGAACAGACATTAGTTTAACGGACATTATCAAAACATCAAACTATTAATGTACAAGATTTCAGTTTAAAAACATACACATTTTTAATATATTTCTAATGATTTCATTTTTCATTATAACGTGTACAAAACTTTGCAAAAAAAACTTTAAAGCGCAGAGACGCAAGAATTTTCATTTGTTTGATTTTCTCAATAGCGTTTTATACACTTTTTATGCTAACTCAGGGCGATAACTTTGAGGTTACACAATAGCAACTACTCGCAAGTTGCAAATATTCATAGGCGATACTTCTCTTCACCAGTGACCTATCTAACCTATCCCCCTGTTTGCGAAACTTAATTATAAAAAGTGATACAAACAGCCATTTAGCATGCCAAACACTGAAATAGAATTTTGTGTCGACAGTAGATAACAATGAAACTCGTGAACAATGTTTGTTAAGCTTTTTAGTGAAACTCGTATCACGCAACGAAAAAATACTAACTAATTTAACAATGTCCAGCTAAATTGAACGCGAACGGTATATGAAAATAGATAACAGATTCCGATACTGGAAGTAGGAAGTAACTATATTTATATATTTAATGTTAGTCCCAATTTTGACACCGATGAAATTTACTTTGATACATTGTAAGATACTTATTTGTAAGTTGTGGAGATTTTTTTTTGTTTTGGTACTCGTATAGGTATTTTCTATACATACATTTATGTAAATATTGTGAATTTTAAAGGAGACAAAAGATTAACAAAATATCAATTGGTGTAAAGGCATTCGAGAACTGTTTCTTTATACATTATGGAATTTAATGCTTATAAATATCTCTGTGAGAATAATATGGGGTGATTTTTTAGGGTTCTGTACCCACAGGATAAAACGGGGCTCTATTACTAAGACTGTAAGGTCCTACTAGCCATCTGTCCGTCTATCTCTTACCAGATTATGTATTTTTGTTGTCGCTATATTTAAAACAAATAAAAACAGAAAAAGATATTTATGGAGGACTCCCATACAACAAACGTGATTTGTTTGCTGTTTTATATAGATAATGGTACGACACCCTTCGTGTGATTCGCACTTGGCCGGTTTTTTACAATTAAGTAAATTAAATTATGTTAGGAAATAGATTTATTTATAAAATCGAATTATGCATTTTTATTTTTACATAAATCGGCCTCGTAACTCTTTTCAGTCCATTGAAAAATTTACCTGTATCAACTCTTTAACGTAATAAAAGATAATTTACAATTAGTCCCGTGGTAATAAAAATACACATGTAGTTATTTGTTAATTATGAATGGCACTGAATAAAACGCGTGTAATAATATGTAAATAATGAATAATACGTGTTTAAAATTAAAATTAAAATGAGGTAAAATAACCTCCTCGAAGTAAAAATGCATAGCCCAAAGTACAGCGGCTGATGGACATAGAAGAAGATAAAAGTTCGTTCTGAGGAACATTTTTTGTGTATAATGTGTTAGGAAGATTGCGAATATAAAATGTTTAAATGAAAGCACTACAATAATATAATAGTAAACGTTTCTATAATAAAATCGCAGAACTGACATATATATATCGTATCTCAATGCAGTTAAAATTTCCTCCATTTTGTGTATTTTATGATTTAAAAATAGGTCAATGATTCAATTTAATGCCAATTAAAACTTTATAACCATTGTCAATTAATGAAAATTCTCCGAATTCATCACCAATGTTTTTTTATATGTGTATCTTTATAATGTTCAACTGTTTCTGGTTATTTACCACTTTTAGATACAATTTCAGAAATGTTTTAAAGTAGACTGATCAAAGTATCTTCAACACGATTTACATTGAATCATAGGGTTTTTTTCGGTTTTCCCTTAAAACACCAAATTAATATATTACATGACACTTTTCAATATAGTTGAGTAACATATATAGGTATCACACGTTGAATTTAACCCACTTCTCAGTGTCCGATTGAGCTTATATTTGGAACACACATTAAGTTCCGATGACAATGCAATTATACTCGTATGTAATAAATATTGTTGTAATTCTAAAATGGCCGCCGCAGCAAAATGGCGGAACATATACTTTTGTCCAACTCTCCCAATATGGGTATCGAGTGAAAGGGTTTAATTTGAATTCAGTAAATTATGGAAAAAAGCTTGTTTTTAAAAATACTTTTTATATAAATTTATGTCCTTTGCCAACCGATTTTTTAACTTTAGCTTGACGAACATTAATTTACATGAGAGGGTAAAAGTTTTAAGGTAAGACATTAAGATACATCCCTATATTTTACGTACTTAGGTATATAATTCAAATTAAGATACCCCTGTCTCAGCAAAATCTTAAGTTAAAAAAAGAGTATATTAATTTGTTTTCTGCATATGTATGAAGGTAGTAATGTAATTTACAGATTAAATAATGTTATATTTTATTATATAATATAATATTGTTTAAATAACCGCCGTTTTGTTGGCGGGTATGCACGCTTTCGACGAAATTTTAAAGTAGATTTTGCAGTAAGGTCTGCTGAATTTGACATCTTTCCTCTTTGAGTTCCTCGGTAGTTGCAGGGTGGTTCATATAGACTTAACGTCTTATAAAATTCCAAAGTAGATAAACCAAAAAAGTTTGATCGCTATTCTTTACTGCAAGTTATGGTCTCCATAATGAAAAAGCAAGACAAACAAGAACTTGGTTTTCAACATCTTCATTGATTGAATCGTTACGATGTTTTCTACGGATTTCTACCACGGATTTCTTTTTGTTATAATTGATTGAAATAGACTTGAATGAGATGGAGTTTTAACTGGGTGGCCACTATCATCTATCGCATTGCAGTTATACAATGATTTTGTTGCAAACCAAGTTTCCAGGTAGTATCATTTCAAGTTTTGGAGGCAATAACTGACCGGCAAGAAATTACGATTTAAATTGTTACAATTTAAGTTGTTTTAGCCGTCAAAATCTACCATGATAGTAACTGATTTTTGATTCTGGTGGCTATTTAATTGATATTTTCTTTGCGTGTAAAAGTCATTAAGGTCTGTATGAATATATATTTTCTTTTCATAAAATTCAAGTTCTCCATAACCGGTTTTAATAGCATTTGGCCATTACATCAGCATATTAATGTATAAACTATGTAACCGATGACAAATTTGATAGAAAGATAAATATTTTGTTGCAGTATTAAAATTATAATAAACAAGTTAATATACAACCATTACAAACAAAGATAAAGTCTACACGGACGAAGTTCCAAACAAAACCAAAAAGTACAAAAATATAATAATCTACAGTGATTCAATAAGAAATAAAAAGATGAACAGTTCTCGAACAATCTTTTAAAGTAATTGCGTGTATCTACATCATTATCTCAATTTTCGGTACGGAGCTCTTGTAGAATATCTCTAATAACAAACTCTTCTAAAGTATGCCGAGCTCGTTATAAACGACCTCTTGGAACACGTAAATGCATTGCGGCGAGCACGAAGTTGAGGCACTTGAATTAGTATCAGCGAGTGCGCGATAGGCGATCAATACCGTTCTCGATAAAAACTAAATTATGATGGCTTAGGCAGCGTTTCTCAAGATTACCTCTTATTGTCGTCTTTTTAAGTCTATTTTTTGTCCCTTTGAAGTAGCCATAAATAACACATTTTATGTTGACGGTTGTACAACGGTCTTAAAGAAGATTGATCAATTATTTTATTACCGCTGACTGAGTTCCGTCAAATAATTTATCCTGCATGACGTTTGTTCATTGTGATGAAAAATATGTTATTACATAACTTAATTGCATTTTATAATAAAAATTAAAATGAAAAACCAATTAATTATGACAAAGTAATATAAGTACATTACATAGTTTTTCATTCTTACTATTATGTAGATAAATAAAGATATGTCATTTATTTTCCATGATTTTATAATTTGCCAGTATTCATTACAATCATCCGTCTGGAGTTGTTTCGTTATTTATGAGATTAATTACAGAAAATTGGGAATAATTTATTCTTACATCTAAAGATACGATTAAACTAAACTAACAATGATATAAATGCTAAACATAAACGCTTCCTATACTTATAGCCCCACAGTAAGAATGTCTCCTGTGTCGTGGGTGCCATGGACACACAAAGACGAATATGCAAACACCCAGATCCAGAATAGATATCTAAACTTATTATTCACATTTCTGTCTGGCCGGGAATCGAATCCGGGACTCGCTGCGTGTCACACCTGTATGGTAACCGCTCCGCCACGCGGGTTGTCATGTGAAGTGATATAAATTAAATAACATGAAAGAAATGGCGCGACAAAAATAAAAAAATATATATATCGCTAACAATTTTTTGTTACAGTAACAACAACAATACTATCAATATGTGTAGTCATAGAAGACTGTTTTTTTTTCTCATTATTACGCTGTAATAATTTTTATGCTAAAATTATTTGTCTATCAGATGGACTCCATGTTAATTTACTACTTCAATCTTAAAAAAAACTATATAGCTGTATAGCAACTTGTTTTTACGCGTTGTTGCTACGAAATACTTGCCAAAAGGGTAATTCATGACCGATTTCACATAAATAGTCCGGCCGGTAGTTGTTTGTAAGAAAGCGGATGCAAACAACCGCCGTTAGGCGAGGGCCATTACCTAAATATATCTTGAATACGTACAGTACACTAATTGTTCCAAATGTTTGGAAGGTGTAACTATTGCAACGAAAAACTTTTAAAAAACTTTTCAATTATGTATTTCACTAGATAAAAAAACGAAAGTCGTAAAAGAGATGTGAAATGAAAACTTTTTAAAAGTTAACCGCTTTAATTATTATACTACTACTAGTGACTTGTATAATACTTGTACAGTTCTAGTAAACTTACCGTCGGAAGACGTGACGGCACTGCTAATTACAAATAATAATAAAGCCGTCAAACCCGACGCGACTCTTAGACAGTTCATATTTTTCAAAGTGTTTAGCCAATCGACATGGTAATCTGGAAAACTTTTCTGTCTATAGCGGGCATGTCAACAAAATTGTTGTCATGAGTTTGCCGTTACGGCAACGAAGTTCGCTCATTGATTCACCGGGTCGGCGTAGAAATCGGTTCGATTAAATATTCATTGGGCGGTTGTGGGTCGAGCGGGCGGCAGAGTCGTGGTCGCGGTCGTGGTTCGTGGCGCGAGCGCGGAGCGACGGGTCGCGTGGTTGCGGCCTCGGGGCGCTCCGACTGCGTACTGCTACGGAGCCGCGGCGCTTTGTCTACGAGACTACGAGAGTTCTACGCTCGCGGCGCTTGCGTAGCCCCGCCTCGCGCTCGGATGAAAGGACGGAACATTGCCAGTATTTGTAACAGTTTGCGTCAAATTGATATAAATGGAGACGGTTTTAATAAAGTGTAATTGACTTTTGCCGACTTTGCGTCGCATTAATTTCGGCCACGCTAAGACGCCTCGGGCAGGTGCGCCGTTAAATACCACCGGAGCAACTTCGCTTTTTGCTATGAATAATCTCAAATTTAAATGAATGTTAATTATGACGAGATTTTAAGTTAAGTAGGTATCTCGAAGATTAACGTTGAATTACAAATTTTATATATCTCTCACTTTTTCAAGCTTTATAAATATTATAATATATGCAATTCAATTTACAATGGTTTATGTAAGCCAATTATTTGTCAACGATATTTTATATATGAAAAAAACAGTCTTAGATACTTTTGGAATAACATTTGCTACAGGTATTTGTTAATATAAATATTCATGTGTATTCAAAGGGCTTTGATGGAACGAAATCTGCAAATATTAGATAGCGGAAAAAATCTTTCAACTTATTGGTAAAAAGGTGAATGTGTGTAACTTATTAGAACTAGTATTTTTATTTAATCTTTATAATAAGTAAGTTTTTGTTTCGCATAAAAATCTAAATATAATATTTCTAGATATTACTAATTATAGATAATTTGGTGTAGCGTGAACACGAGCATATTAAGTGGAATATAATTGAAAATAGTTGTATTTAAATAACTTTTTTATTAAAGTTATAATGATTAACCACTGCCACTCATATACATACATCTATAAAAATCCAAGATAAGATTAGAGTTTTAACTGAGGTCTGCCACACATTCATCGCACAAATGAGACTATGTTTGAGTTGAATTATTATGCTATATGAATATATATATGAATATATACATGAATATATTCTTCCATACCACACTCTCCAGGTCAGAATAAAACATTTAACTCGGATGTTATTAAGTAGATTTGTGTAGCGGTGCTGACTCCGCATACTCCTACCACCTTC
>DWNE01000009.1:0-59724 GCA_018249875.1 Cecropterus toxeus
CACATTGCCCGCCGCTCTGCCATAAGTTCGAGAGTTTGGGCCGAAAGCCTTTGAGTACTTCTACTGGAGGGGGTCTTCATATTCCAATACTATATCTTAATTTATTTTTAAGGTCAATACGTGAGTGGAATACATTTTATGGTTGGACTAAAACAGGTATTATGAACTTATATTTCACTATGGATGTAGAAGTTGTAGCCATAAGTTTACAATTTCTATTTTTAACAAAAAAATAGTAAAAATAATAATTTGTTTACAGGTTTTTTTTTCGCGTAAAACGTAGTAATGGTAATGAATTAACATAATACGCTGTTAATTGTTATAAACCTAAATGACAGTTTAAGTTTGTTAAATTCATAATTCTAATCAGCATTAAGTTTAAGGTTCTTCCTATCCTTTGCTGTAATAAAATAGCGCCACATAAATTAAAGCTATCTATACACAATATACATAAGAAGACTAATAAAATATAACATGTGGCTAGGCGTGTACACTTAATTATTTGTTAGTAGCATTTTCTACACATATATATTTATTGTCATAGTCAAAAAACGAAAAATTTTAAAAGTGCAAAAGATTTGCGATGAAGATTATAATGACAACACATATAACAGATACTGAGGAACATATTGTATCTAAAAATAAAGATATGTTCTATAATGGAAGTATATTCAGTACAAAGGTTTGAAAACTATCCTAACGATTCTGTTTCTTTACAACATTGCGCGAAAATTCGCACGAGCCCGCTAGCTTTAATGTAAATTTCTTTAATTCATTTTACGTTTAAAAAGCTTTCATACAACTTTTAACTATAGCAGATGAAGGTTTCAGTAAGTAATTATCCGGAAAAATAATAACCTTTTTAGTAACGCAGAAATGATTGTAATCAACTAAGATCGTTAACGTACCGTGGGCATTGTTGTGATGTTCAGATAGGCGGCTTTACCGTTAGTGTTATGTAGGAACATGACGCGTGCCTCGCAAACGAGTGACTATCTCCGGCCGTATTCTCACAGCGCACAGCGACTAGGAAGCAATAAAGCTACACCCTAACTGCACACACCATTACCGATTGTAACGGCAAACATATTGTGATAGAATCGACGCGGATCGCGCGATGTCATCCGTCGGCACAGCGGCGTGTCAATATCGTCTTATCGAATTGGCGTCGGTTCGCCGTCAACGCGCCGCAGGGGGAGGTTTTCTAAATGCCATCCTTGTCCATTGTTTGCTTCGTGCAACTTTATTTTTTCACGGCTCACGCCTGACATTAAACTTCAACGAAATGTCAAACCCAAGGGAACCTCTGACATTTGCGCTGTTTGTTGACGCAAACGTAAACTTTGATATGATATATAGGTAATCTTTGATAGGAACATGAATTTGTAGGATACTACGGGTTATATACGTTGGCAAATAACTTTAAGTAAATGTAATAGGATGAAGTAAATCAAAAACGCTATAACACTGGATCGAAATTGCCTCGTTTTTTATTTACACTGGTTATTTACAACCGGACTACAACAACGCTACGTAACCAATGTTTCGGCACAAATATGTCTCAATGTTCGTCTTCTCAGAAGGGGGTTTCACCGAAGAAAATTAACATTTGTAGCTTTAACAAATGTATATTTATATAAAAATATTTAAACAAAAAGATTAAGTTTCCATAACATTCATCATTCTACTATTATCATTAATAAACTATAGATAAATAAATGCCATGTGATTTAATGTTAATGGGATAATATTCATAAAAAATTGTATTATTATAGTACTTATTGTGTCAGTAGTTTCCATTTATAAATTACTAGCTGAAGTATTCGTACTTCGCCACGGGACATAAAAATAGTTGCCATTTTAAGTTAGTGCAAAATGTCGAAATAAAAAGTAGTATATAAGTTGCCGACGTATATAAGCTACATCCACGCAAAATATGTAAATCGGGCCAGTGGTTCTTGCGTGATTGAGTAACAAACAGATGCACAACATCTCATGTTTATATATTAATAGAAGTAGATATATATACTATGTAAACTGGCTTTAAATGCTGTTTATAATTTATAGCCAATAAGGTTTTAGTTAGCGTTGTACGCTTGTGATTTGTAACAATATTTTTTGTGGAAATAAACAGGACTTGATTACTCTTACAGGAGCACGTATTTATGCATACTGCATTTTTATTCTTAACCTTGAGGAAGTTTGTATATCTCGTTGGGTGATCTTTGTTGTCGAGGTCGTCTTGATTTTACCATTCTAACTTTTCCTTTCTTGACTCCCAGAATAACAAATTAAAATAATTTGTCGTGATGACAAAAAGATTTTTTAAACAATGTGTATACAAGCGTCGCGGTTTTTCGTAAAATTATATTAATCAACCTGAAAAAGGAAACACACACACAATATTAACAAATACTTCAGATGTGTCAGGTTTGATTTCTGATAGGTGTTTCGCTTAGGTTATTACTCTTGTAGGTGGTCGAACGTTGACGTCAACCAATTACTGTTTCAAGGCTGGGCTCGGCTCTCCTCTCAGATTGAGAGAGTTTCAGGCCATAGTCCGCCGCGCTTATTTTTAAAACTTATTTTTATTTAACTCAGGGGTGTAGGTTTTCTCACAATGTTTTCCTACACCGTAAAGCAGTGATTAATTTCTAATGCGCACATAATTTTAGAAAAATCAGCGGTGACTTGGATTTAAACCTCGGACCCTCGATTGAGACGCCTTGTTTCAACCATTCGGCTATCACTGCTCATCGAATGTTGCCTCTTCCTATCATTTAACGGACAACGCATACTGTTTTGTCGGAAAGCAGCTATAACTTAAATAAATTAATTATCAATGAAATCTTATCACGTTGGATTTAGCTATTATCGCTGCTATATGTTCTTATTCTTTTCGTATCCAAGTTGCTACACAGTGAACAAATGAAATGTTGTTGCATGGGGTCAATGTACTACATTGTCGCTACCTGCAACCTATTGTAATCCGCAATCCGTGTGAAAACTGCAGCCTGACACGGTGACAGCGTGTTTATTATAATCGCTATAACTTTAACCTAAGAATTTATTCATGGGAACTTCTCGTTTTGTGTTCACATGTCTGCACGTCTATGTATATGTAACTGTAAAAGCCCGAACTACCGTAAATCTTAAGATTTACGAACATGAATTGTTAAATGTAAGAACTTATTAAAAATAGACGATCTTTCGGGATTTTACTATTAGAGTTTAGTAAGTTGGGTATTAAATGAGCATAGATCGCCCCCAGACCAGATGACTTGAAGAAGACAGCGGGAAACCATTGGATTCAGAAGGCACAGGATCTGTTGGACTCGTGCCATTTAAGGACCTCGAAAGGAAGCAGCAGTGGACCTCGAAAGGCTGATAGATTGATGGAAGTTAGGTATAATCATGCTAGGTTAATGTTAAAACTGAGTATTCTTGATAATTATTGATTAACATTTACATCAATTGTTTATAATACGCAAAATTTTGCATATGCACTTTGATCTTCATTATGATTTAATTTTCATATAAATATATGATTTCCAAGTAATTATTGTAATGTAATCGCTCAGTTTAATTCCTTAAGGTTTAGTTAAAATGTATTAAATGCTACTTAGTCCAGTACAAGACTTTGCGCCATGGTTATTCTGGGCATTTACCATATCCCATGAAAAAATAAAAAATATATAAAGTAAATGGCAATTAATGTTCGGAATATATGAAAATCTCAGGTCTTTTGTCCTTAATAGTTGGTAAATCTTAGATTTCACTGGTAAGTTTTAGAGTGGCAAACGCTAAAATTTACCAGTAAAATGTAAGAAACGTAGTTCAAGCTTTTACTGTGACATATACATATTTGATGGTTGTATTGGTATACTGGATATATTATATTGACGATACTGCTGAATTCTAAACACCGTTTCACGAATTACCTGGAAACTTATAATACCAATTATTTTCACGGTAAATCTCGATTCTACCTGTAGATGGTACACTGCACTTTACAATATTAATTTCCAATATCAACTTGATAGGAAGGATACATTTTTTATGGTTTTTATCTTTCGTTCGTTAACTCGATGTCTTCCCATATTAGGCTGATCAGAAGTTGGACGATGAAGTCATCTAATATTATCAAACCGTAACAGCATTGTATACTGCTGCTATGTGTAAGATATAGATGGTTGTATGAGTCAGTCAAGCGTGCATTTAGATGGGTTGATACCATATAAAAACTATCTAAAATCGTTGAGATAAATTGCATTAAGAAAAATAAATAAATTGTTTCACCTGTGATTTGACGTATACAATTTTGCAGTTTTAAGCACGTATAAATGGAAGTATTTCTTTAAA
Source organism: Cecropterus toxeus (assembly GCA_018249875.1). NCBI lineage: Eukaryota > Metazoa > Arthropoda > Insecta > Lepidoptera > Hesperiidae > Cecropterus > Cecropterus toxeus. The sequence continues at coordinate 4,363 of DWNE01000009.1, forward strand.
ACCGTTGTCATATTAACGTTTGGTATTTATTCAGAGTGTACATAGTCGTTACCTCACTCTAATTTCTTAATTCAGTGTACCTATATATAATTAACGGACGTTCACTTGACTATTCATTACTGGCAATTAATTCCCGCGGGTGGCGCTCCGCGGCGCTGAGATCGACCTCGTGGGAAATTAAACTGTGCGCGGCCGTCTTCTGCCGCCGCCGCCTCGCCGCCGCGCGCCTACCTCCGCCTCTGCCTCACATATGAGGCACTTTCTCTCGAGGATTTCCCTACTTTTCGCCGTACATGCTGCAACAAGAAGTTGCATTTGTAAACAATGCCTAATGCTCAGTTTATAGCTACTTCCTTCCTGTAATCAAAGCGATTTTCCTAAAATAAATAGGTACTGGCTAGAGTTTCCCTATTGTTTTTCGCAGTGCGTAACACGTGGCAAGGCTTATTTAATAATCAAGAGGGTATTGAAATTAGTCTGCGGCTTGGCGAGCCCACGTGAGTGGCTCATCAAATATGAAACCGTAATCAGTATGGTGCTCGCAAAGTTCTCTCACTGCTGCGGTATCAAACAGGAAGGACACTTTATTCTGTTACTGCGAGCGCTTGACTAAAACACGCCATAGCCTGTAGGTACCGACATTGCCCTCGTGTAATTAAACAAAATAGATTATTTAAAAGTACCTGGATAGCAATTTCGTAATTCGTGCTAGATTAATGAAATTTGTTAATAGCGTTCAAAGCGTGATTACTTATTAAACCGTTAAATCCGTATTGCGTTTTATCGTGACGACGCTTTCTTTCGCCTTGGCGGAAGGAGCACGTAGACTAATGTTGCAATGAACCGAACGGCAGCCGTGAATCGGATCGGAATCGCTCGGCCGCACCCGATTGCACCGCCACGCATCAGCGACTGCGGAGAAATTGAAGTGTACGAACCGTTAGGAGCTCCTGCTACTATTCGTTCGTAACCACTTGCAAAACTTCTCGGCGCTTAATTGTTCCGCGACCGCCGAAATCGGCGGAATTCTTCATTACGTTTATTTCGTTTCGCTCGAACTCCTACGATTCGCCTACGCTTTGGATTTTAATTTTTATATTACAAAATTTACGAACAATTGCTCTTTTGTGGTAATGGAGCACCCGCGACACGAGCTTCGTAGCGGTGTTTGCTCAAAGAACAATCTCGCTACGCCCGAGGGCGCTTGGCTAAGTAGCGCGTCGTCCGAGCCGCGGTTATGAGATTATTCTCGCTTTGACGACCCGCCACGTCCGTATGCATCGTGGTGCGCTTTTAGTTTCGCTCAGCTTAAATTTAAAACCCTAATTGGCTTCTTTACAACTTGACTCGGATTACTTTAGTAACAAGACAGAATTTCCTCTTCGTGTTAATTGAAAATACATTACAGTATTAACAATAAGCGCTCGTATCTTATAAAGAAATCATTTGTATGCCAATTGTATGACATATGAATTATTATTGTATACTACCTATACTCCGCGGTTTCATCTGCTTAAAACTGTAACATGACTAATTGTAATAACTTTAAACTTTTAATAGTTAACGTTTTAATAGAGTAGGTGAATTTATGTGATATAACGACTAAGTGTCATCTCAAGATACGGGGTATATTTTCTTTTTCAATTCTGTAAAGTAAATTTCATAGTTTGGGTACATACATACAAAGAGACAGACAAAAAATGTAAGCATTTCTATAGTTTTAGCGTCTTCCAGACTATCTTTCATGCTATAATATATGCGATGTAAAGGCTGAACACATGGTTAAATGAATAAAAAGGGTTTCAAATCAGGTTTAATGAATGTATGTGTAATAATTACGGCTTACCGTGTTTAGCTAAGTGTGTTAACTTACTTTTGCTTTTGATTATGAAACAATATCGACAGCGGCAGCGGATTCGATCGATCGTTCACGGCCTAATTGATGCAATGCTATGATCGCGTTAACGAATGCGTCGCATGAGTTATAACGTGTCGGGAGATTCGAGATGGGCGAGAGACGAGCGCAGTAATTTGTTGAGCGCCGCGGCCGCACCGGAGATAACGCCCGCCTTATTGCCTGCGCCGCGCCTCCGCTCGCTAACTAACGCTTATTAAACTTCAACAACGCTCCCGCTGATCACTTCACCTTCTTGTTAACTCTCTAAACTTAGATTAATCGTTCTCTCGGCCTTGTTACTGTAGCTTATTTTTATCGGGTAAAACGCAAGCCATATTGCGGCTTTCACAGCCTTTTAGCAATTATCTGGAAAATGGCTACTATACATTTGCGTGTCCGAATGGTTAATAGAGTTGCTATAAATTTCTATCGATTCAATATGAGCACTTGTGTCGTATAAATAAATATTTGCCGAAAGCGCGTCGGATTTTCGTGTTAAAGGTTTTCAAAAATATTTCTCGCTATTGAACAACAGCCGTGTATTATATCCAGTTACACAAAACATTATCATATAAACGACCGGCCACGGCAACGGCAGTGATCAAAATAATATGATCTTATTAACGTTGGCTGCTACTATTTTAGGAAATTTACGCGTTATTATATTTATGTTCTATATAAGTATGTAAACATTTTAACTTTATCATTAGTAACCTCAAACTACGTTCAACCACGATGGACAACACGTCACGATGGAAACTACAAAGAATAATACCTTATTTTAAACTGTTTTAGACTAAGAGAAAGTAGCGCATAATTCTTTGTGTAAAAAGACAACGAAACTTGCGAATAAGAAAAAGCAACCGCAGTATAAATATTCGGTTTAGTAGGTTACAGCGCTTAGAAAACGTAAAGTACAACAAATAAGGCTGGAGTTCTCTGCTATAGATAGCGAGCCGCGAGGTGGGGTGTGATACAACACCACGCTGTACAAACTATGTGAAGAAACAAAGGAAGTCATCCAAACCTTTCCGCACGACAGTCACGCGAGGCGCTTGTTTCATAGGCGATCTGCGTCAATTAATATCTGTTGTTTTACGGAAAGAATTAATGAATGAATATTTTTAGACTTCAATCATGATCTATTTATATTATACATTTGTTGAATAACTTGTTTCAAGGCGCTATTCTGTCCGAGTCGAGTTTAGATGCCGTAATTATTATAATTTTCGAACGGCTAGTACAACCCAGGTGTGTAATTATTTAGTTTAGCTAAATAACTTTAACAGTAGCAAGGGCCAGCGAAAGCTTTGTTGTACGTAGTTGTTGGTACATCGTGTGTTATAAACAATACGGTACCGTATCGAGGATGTTGACTCTGGGGTGACTCGCAAACTCCCGTGAAACATCGACTTCGCCGCGAAGGCTCCGACACGCACAATAGCCAATGTTTGTTTCCCTCGTATGTGCTGAGGTGGCATTTTGCTACAGTCCCATATGGGAACTTAGTATTCTTGCACTCCTGACTAGCCACAATGCCCGGTCCGTCTATTTAAGTTATCATTAGACCAATGTATACATTTTTTTTAAATAGTATATTATTTTAATGCTTGTGCATAAAAATATAGTTTAAAGAACTTATATTTTTTTAACAAATTGATCACAAGTCTGTCTCTTTAATGACTTTTAAAAGATACTTTATAAAGCTTATGAAAATCGACTAGGACTTGAATTTTACTTTGGTGTGAAAAGTAATTATTTTAGTGTTTATTGTATTATATTATATCTTTAATAAATTTATTTGTATCAAATAATGTCGGTCCCAATAATAACAAATTTCGCGTAAGGATTTGCGTCCTAGCGCCCTCTGAGGTCGGAAGGATTCCCAGTGTCACCATTGGCACATTCGGGCTTAGCGTAGATACCCAGATTAATGTGATGAGCCTTTTGGAAGTGAGGCCATGACTCTGATAACCTTTTTTAAAATCTCGGATTTGGAACCGTTATAAATTCTATTTGCTATATCCTCGCATTCAAAATCAACGGTATTGTGTCTTACTGCTAGACACGGGCCTAGTTTCAGATTAAATATCACTAGCTTTCTAACCAAGTTCCTACTTTTTAACTGACTTCAAAAGGAGGAGTACTTCGCTTGTAGACCATCCCTCCACAGATTTTCTTCGATATTTTCCTTTTAAGGAGCACTAACTATTGTAAACTATTGGTGGAGATCGCCGTAAAACTTTAGACCTTCCCGTATTTTATTATTTTATTGTCTTCCGATTTCCTTACAATATAGGTTTCCTTGTTAACTCTTCTATTGTGAAAAGGTAAACAGTATACAGTAAACAGTTTGGTAATAGAATTAGGGGACGAAACTTTACAAAAGGTCACGTGAAAATGGAACACGTTTCGCTTTTGCTTGACGAATTAACCGTTTTGGCACCGAAACGTTCCTATCGGAAGGAATTTCATGCTGACACGATTTTAAGTGCAGATTGCTATAACTTTCGAATTTGAATACTATTTGATAAGTTTTTATAGGTGATATTCCGATATGACTCGTGATATTCCGATATCATAAATTGTTAGTAGATTGTGACATTTAAAGTCCATGTCGCTATTTGCAAGACTTTCATAATTTCCCTGTGTTAATAACGTTATTAATCTAAATTATTATTACGGTCCACTAGGTTGTTTTGATAGGGAACGCGCAACATATTAGTGCAAGGGTTTAAAATAAAATATTTTCCACTAACGATCTCTGGAAATATTTAATAGAGTTACTGACACGAACGCACTAATTCTGTTGTGGCTTCAGATCAGCTCCGCCTAATTAGCTCCCCATTTACGTCGGCCGGGTGCAGCCGGTCAAAGGATTCGCCGCTCATTACGCGCAACGCCAGCCTACCGCGGCGTAGACTCGCGGTATTGTCGCTGAACGTTTTGATAAATTTTGCAATGTTGAGAGTTGGCAAGCGGATTATAGTATTGTGCGTCCAAATTAAATTTATGTCTGAAGGAGTAGTAAAGCCGGGGCACCGCTCGGTAGTCTAGGACCAGACACGGGCGGGCAGTGCGATGCGATGTTCACGGAAAGCACGATAAGATCGCGTGAGAGGCGGGCACGCGGACGCAGGCACGCTCCGCCGCACCGCCCCATATCGATGAACTCTAGCGGATGATTCGTAACGCTGCGTTAATGGTCGCGCAACACGCCACACTTGACTATTCGCACCGCTATCTGTGCTTCAGCCTTATCGATGTAATCCAGTTACACAATCCTTCACGCCATTAACTTTACAATATCACTTAACTATATAATATATTTTTTTGGAATTTATTTTTTCATTTCATGTCAGGTTTAACTTTAAACGTAGATACGTTTAACGTTAAACTTAAGCATACGACTCCGAGTGAAATTTGTCCAAGTGCCTTAAAACCGTTAATATTTGCTACAATACAATTTTAGTTCACCAAGAAATATATCAGAAATCTTAAATTATCTAATATACCGACGTATACTGCATAATAAGTGCTTGCTTTTACCTTCCTTTATTAGTAGACTAGCCCATCGAAGTTAATACAGTCTAGTCAGGAAAGGTGCATGTTGCATCACATACACAGCAAACTAAGCGTGCTTTGTTAGCTATACATGTGGTTTTGTTTATCGATACCGGTATAAGGTTTCTTCGATAAAACGGGGCCACATGGCAATGTAACAGAATACTAAGTGGGCGTGAATCGGGAGGCAGATGGTCGTCGACGCCGGTCGCAGTTCAGGACGCCGCGGCTCTGATTAAACTTAATTAACTGAAGCCATTTACACGCTGCGGGGACAGCGCGACCGCTCGTGCCGTGCGTGTCGTGTTCTCGCTCCGTCGCCACCGCACCCCTACTTAACTCATAAGTACATGGTGTCACTCATCCCTGCGCTGTCTGCAATCTAATATACAACGTAATTTATTTCGTTGTGGGCTTTAATTACTTGTGTAAACCTACATTGTTGGGACCTCATAGAAATATGTATTTAATTTAATGAATGTCGATGTTTACGGCTATGTGTACATCGTATCTGATTTATAAATTTGGTATAGTTGCGGTCAGCGAAAGGGGCGTCTGCTAGTGGTTAAATATTTGTTTAGAGATTAGATTCGTTTACAATGCAAATAGAGCTGATTTCACGGCTGAAGTAAGAATTGCGGTCACATGAGCGCCAGGAAACCATACCGGTGGCGAGCGTCGCGCGGCGCGGGCCGGCGCAGCCCTATCGACGCCGTCCGCGAGATTTATCGCGCGCTCGCACGCATCTGGCGCACTGCCCATCGCCCTCGCGCCCTTTTATCACCGAGTAAAACACGCCCGTCGTGTTAATTTGTTTGTTCTGACGCGACCCACCTAATGAATCGCCCCGGGTCAGACCCGTGTTCGCGACCGGTACCGAATTAAACGTTAGGCCCTTAAACTGTTACGGGGCCCGCAAATAAATCGTAAATCACGACGTTCGAACATGATTGTTTCGGCACCGAGACAATTTATTGTATACGATAGTGGTCGGGCCCGTTTCTAATGAGAAACGCGTAGTTCACATTAGAAACGTTCATCTTTATTAACGTCGTATTTAAATGTAGACGATTCGATGTTTAATAAATATCTAGAGCGCACTGATTTAGCGCGAGTGAATCAGACTGGCTCAGGTGAGGTCGAATTCCTACAGTCGCCGCCCTACCTGCGCGCCCAAAATACCCACCGCAAGCACACGGCCCGCCCGCACTCACGCGTACGTGCTGATTTATTTATTTTTGAAATACATATGCTTTTCTTAAACTTCGCGTATTTTCTTTTATTAGTTCATCTCATTGATCATATCATATGACCTATTTATTATCCTGCATCTTGCTTACGAGATGATGTACTACTATTTTTCGTATAAATGCCTTAAATGTCGGATAAAATTAAATCCGTTATTTGCACTCCACTTAACATTACGAAATCAATTGACGGTATGATAACTCAGCAAGGCAAGTTTGTTAAATAATTAGTAAGAAAATATCTTTGTACAACGTTAACAACGCAGGTGTATGCCTCAGTAACATCATTGCCGTTAAGGTGCTCTCATATCACCGCCTTAGGTTGCTTCCACTTACTTCTCTATAAACGTTTTCTTCGTTTTGTTTGGTTCACCACTTAATTAGGTGCTGCTCGTAAAACTGTCTTCCTCATCTTATATTTACCGCGTTTGCCCTTTTTATTATCCGATTACATGGGCTGCGCGGTTTGCAAAGCGTTCTGTAGCGCGAGGGGAGCAGTTTCATTTGTTTCTCCAGAAATTACTTCAGACGATCTCGGAGCGCCCTGAAACTCTCCTATACACAGCGTGTAACAACTTAATACTAAAGAACACAATAACGTATAATTAGTTGAGGCGGTCGAGATGCTCATTTGAGCTGTCAGCCGGCGTAATTAATGTTTACACCGATATGATTACGTTTGGTTAAGAGCTTATCGGAATCAAGTCCTTTGGGTAAAATTGGTGGCGCTATACACCGATAATGACACTTCATGATGTTTTATTGCGTAGTCTGATCGCTATATAATACATATGAATAATGCTTATTCGGATATGTATGTGAATATGATTTTATATATTTGATGATCAGTTGAAAGCCGCGGTTGGCGTTAGTGGAGGATAGCGTTGCGTTGCAATTAGCAGCGTACTCGACTCGTCGCTGCCAGTAAACCATAGCTCGAAGTCCACTCGTGTGTCGCCGCGCAAATTAAAACGCGACACTCAACACCATCGCACCCTCAAAAAGCAATTCGCTCATCGAATAGATCGTTTTATGAAACGATAAATGTTAACATCAAACATGTGATCATACTTATAAATGCACTTCATGGAAAAAATATTTTTATTAATCTGTTAAATGATACGTTGCAGCGTGTTTATTTGTTTCGGAAGATTTGGTATAGAAGTGTATATTATTGATTCTAAAAATTTAGTAAAAGTATTAGTTCACGACTATTTGAATGATCAAGAATTTTGAACCAGTCTGTATATCTAATGAGAAGATAAAAGGACAAAGCCGTCGAAGTAAACTGTATAATTTAGGTAAAGAACCTAAAATAGTCCCGAACATAACCCTCATTTTACTCTAACCCTAATAAATATTTAAGAAATGATATATGTCTGATTATATAAGGTGATAGCATTTGTAATATCTTTTAATTATTATTAAATAATTAAACTGAGTATATCGATAGATCATTTGTATATTTTAAGAAAGAAAGACGAACGCTACATGTTCTACATAATAAATGCGAGTTAGCAGCTCGCTCAATTTATAATTTGGTTGGATTCACGGGCTCCCAATAAGTTTGTCGGCTGAAGCCTCCGAGAGTAAAAGATTTGTGGTCGGAGGCGGTCGGTCGGAGGTGCAGTCCCGCGGGCGCGCCTCTTTGTAATTGAGAGCGCCCGCGGGCCGATAATTGTGCCTGCCCGCGGATGCCCGCGCCCGGCCGCCGCGCCGCGTAAATCATGCTCGTTACTCTCCATTACCTCATAATACCAAATTGACTCGCGAGGATTTCCTCACTTGCTTTTCCAGTCTTTCGCTTAGCTCCTGTTTATTTTCTTTTTATATTCATAGTAGTACTCACTAAATACTCTGCTACGAAATAAAAGCGTGCATATTAGCTAGTAGTGTGCGAGTGTTTGTGTCTGGCATATATTTAAAAGATTTTTTAAATTAACATTTTGTGAGAATACTACAAGTATTCGAAGTGAACCGCAAACCTAAAGCATGCTTAGAGAGTCTCGGTATTAGGATATCGAGGGTTACGCCACTTGTCACGACAAGGACGTCAATGTAGTAAAGACATGCGAGCTTTTTAAACAAACTTTATCTGCTCTATAAAACAGAAAGAAGGTGTGCGATAAAACGATCGCGTGACTAAGTCTCGCACCATAACGTCGTCGAATGCCTTGATTAGATGGATATTTCAGTGCTGAAAGCTGAAAGAAGATTGACTATTTTATTCATCAAGTTGGCCAATATTTTTGTATGTAACGGGAGAAAGGTAAGAAATCTTGAGAACTTAAGTAAGTATGGGAAGTGCATACGTTCTGTGAATTGTCTCGTGTGCCGTACCAGAGGTTAGCTGGCACTATGGCTTATCGGCGTGACGTCAGTCCAGGGGCGGTGCCGACGTAGAAGCATGTAGATCGCGAAATTGATTGCATGTTATCTGATGGGGCACGGGTTCTTCGCTAGCGTTTAATACTGGCGTCGGACGCTCGGCACGCGATCCCTTTGACAGGAGATCGCCCGCGCCCCCATCGAGCGTGGTAATTACCACGGGCCGTGAGCCGCGGCGACATCGCCGCTTCTTGCCGAACACGACCCAGTAATTACACCACACACCTAATGCTCGTCTATGTCCCTTGCGTATAAACTTTCCACTTTACTTAGACAGAGAAAATTTTAAATTACCTTATCGACGTAAATTGTGATAGTAATAGTAGGTATATTCTTTATTGAGATACGCATGGCGGACCGGTCACCATATTGGTCTGACGCGCAGTGGGGTCCGCGTTCGATTCCCGACCAGACAGATATCTAATTGATGAATTTAGAATCTGGTTTGGGTCTGGGTGTTGGTGTCTATTCTTCTTTGTTGTGCCCATGGCACCCACGATATATGAGAAAATAGCGTGGGGCTATGAGTGTAGAAAGTGTATTTTCTTATTCAATTTTAATCATTAAAATTAAAACATTAAAATATTGTGCAATTATATTCACAGTGTAGTACTTATTATAAAAGCTGTCAAGTAGATAAATCTCATAAATAATATTCGCAGTGATCGATTATTATCATCATTGACCATATACTACACCGTAGGTACATTATGAGCTGTGCCTCTAGATCTTGTTTACGAATCGTTAAATTTTGTTAATTTTATACTTATTCAAATTGCAAAAGTAATTAAGGGAGTATATTAAAATAGTGAACGAGCTGTATAAAAATGTTTATTCGATTGATTTATGCGCATAAAAATTAAGAACAGCCGCAGAATGGAAAATTCCAGGCTTCCAATTGGTTTCTTTTATCATTAGTTTGAGTGTTGATGCTGCGACAGGTATTGGTTCGGTTTGTTTTAATGGTTCGGCGGGGGAGAATGGAAGCGTTCCCGTGAAGCCGTAATTTGATTGGGCTCGCGGACGGGCCGAGCGCGGCGAAGAATCGCGCCGCGTCCGAGTTGCGCTAATTGCCTCGCGCAATATAGAAACAATGACAAAACTTCGGACCGCCTCGGCCTCTCTCGGCCCTCGACCCCCGCTTTTTATTTAAAATTCGTTTACCCGACTCGCAGATTGTTATTCAGCCAAGTTTGGTACGTACCTCTGACGTTATGAAAATGAGAATAAACTCAATTAAGTTTCTATTTAAACTGAAGCCTTACGACGATTATTTGATAGCGACAATTTGAAATGTTATTTAAAAGTAATTGTCTCATTCGTAAGGCTTTATGTAAACGTTCTCGTTGCAGATATAACATACTTTGTGTCGTCCAATTCGTTTCTATATAACAGATTGGCTCAGCAATGCTCGAATTGCGACACACAAATTACCTAATCGACTATATCAATAGAATTCTTCTCGTGTAATTCTTATTCTTTCGTTCGTTTATCTAAGAGGAGCTCGTAAACGATCAAATGTTAACATGTAAAGAAAAGGTACTTTGACACTCAATACCGTTCAATGCACACGTGTAGAATTATTCCAATTTAACAAGTTGTCGGGTACTATTTTTACAAAAGCGGTTAAATCCGTGCTTCATTATTTCTAACCAAATACAAAAATGTATTAGTGCATATTTCAAATTTGGCGGATTTTCAAAATCATAATCTATATTTAATTTAGGGTTGTAGATTGAGTATCATTCGTCGTAAGTTTCACTAGGTTTAGAAGTTTCTGTTCTGCGATGGTGAATCAGACTGTCAAGACAAATCGTTTATTAGTTAGAAGACAAATAGATGAACTTTTTAAAACTAATTAAAAACCCTCTACGCGCATAATAACGTGTTCACTGTGAGAATTTCTCAGTAAAATGAGCAACTGTAAAATATATTGTAGTTTAATTTGCAAGCGGATAAATACCTTATTAGACATTTTTGGTTTGGTACATCATTTTCTGTTAGCTAATTAGCTTCGTTCATGTAACGTTGATATAGTTTATCAATCTGATGAATCTGAGAATTTCATGGCAATAAATACAGTAATTTATTAGACGTTCGACCGTCCCTTTGCAATATTATCATTTTGTGAATGATACTCAGCGCAACAATTAATAATTTTAAATTATCAATTTCAACGTCATAATATTACTATCATCGCATAGAGTTAATCGTCGGTAAAAAAATGTGATATAAAATAACAACTTCCAAGTAAGTAGTTTACAATGGCTGTCTATTAATGTAATATAAAAAGCTGTGAAAATTTGTTTTGTGTATCTGAACGGCAAAATTAACATAACTACAGAAGACATCTAAACTCTTAATTACACTTTTTTGTAACGGGTTAGTATTCGTTAAAACGGTAACTAATTATCACAGTTATAATGTACAAAGTAGTCAGTCCCACGGTAAATATGAGTAGATCGACAGTTTAATCACCTCGTAGGCAAGTTGGCTAGAGTCTGTAGGGTGTGAAGCGGGCCGGGCGGGTAATTGATAGTGACATTTGATGGACGTGCAGCAAGCGTATATTGCACCGCTGGGGACCGCAACACATGCACCTTGCCGCCGCGCCGGCCCCCGCGCGCCCTCATCTCACGAATCGCGCTCTCGGTCACTTTCCAAACAAACGTTAATCGTATAATCTTATTGGTATCGGCAATAATAAATGAACTAGTTTTCATTATTTATTTTACGGTTGATTATAATTGCATTAAAGTAGAGACACACTTATCAGAGCATTTGTGGCTCACTTAAGGCTGTCATCTTTCCTGAAGTTGATTACTGATGTCCATGGGCGGCAGTGGCTGTTTACTAGGAGGTGGATTGCATACTCATTTGCTACTTAGATATTATAAATGCCCTTAAGATTCAAATTAAGATTAGCAAGACGTCCGATTTTCAATACTTGTTGGTTGATTATTTATATGATATGTAATGTATGTAATGAACATTTTTTCGACTATATACATAAACGCTTTCTAGACTCATAGGCCCACAGTAGAATGTTCCCCTGTGTCGTGGGTGCCATTGACCCACAAAGACGAATATACAAACACTCAGACCCAGAACAAAAATATAAACTCATAATTCACATTTCTGTCTGGCCGGGGCTCGAACCCGGGACCCACTGCGTGTCAGACCCGTATAGTGACCGCTCCGCCACGCGGGTCGTCAAATACATATATATTAATGATACCTTACAATGTACATACTTTTTTTTTTTCAAGACTACAGCGAAATTTATCCGTAAAATAGTTATGTAGTCACGATGTGTGGAACGTGTTATTTATAATTTTATTCATCAGCCTAGTCCTTCATTCGGCCATACACTGTTGACATAGTTGCTAAAACAAACTCACCTTCCTAACCTCATGCTTACCTCTGTAAACTAAGTCCGTTATAAACTTTTAAGGCCTGCCTAATAACGCAAGCAATTTGAGGGTCTCTCCCTCTGTTTACTTTCTTGCTTTACTAAGGTGATTTGATGATTTTGACTTATTTAAGTTGTGCGTATTGTTGACCTCCGCCGCTGAAACAATTTACTTGGAAGTTGGTACACGGTGAATATTAAAATTTTAATAATTGTTAAATATTTGAGTGTAATGTTATAATAACATTTTAGTGCTTGCAGTTAGAGGATGCCTTGACAAGTGTGTTCAAGTTCAGTGTGTCAATGCTCAGTGATCAGGTTTATGAGTATAATACTATTGTTCGTTCGTTTTCGGTATAAATTACCTTAAACTAATTATAGTATGTTATGTATAATATGTTATAAAACTTAATATTTATTTCTTATTCAAATGTATTGATGATCACTCTTGTCTGCTCTCTGTAAACATATTATTTTAGAACTATCATCGAGTTATCATACCGATTAATCTATACGAACAAATAAAAGATAGACATATGATGCTATTTACTTTTATCTTTTAACGTTATGCCGTCTAATTAAGATAAAATATAGTATCAGTAGTATCTCAAGTTCTTAAGTTCATGGGTATTGAGAGCTTAGTTTCACTATCTAGTTGTAGCAAGTGAAACTACACACGTTTCTCTCGTGAAAGCCACGTAACCAGTCTACCTACTCTACTCACTATCGCATTATCGCTTTACTTATATGGATTAGTAGTTCGTGAAGTTGTAGTCGCCCTGAGAGTATCGAGCCTAAAATTTACTTTGCTTCGACTATAAAAACCTTATTTCTAATTTTTCTACCAAATTCAATGTTCCCATTGATAGAAATAATAACTGTTAGATACTTTCTTACCATATAACATAGACGAGATTCCCAAATTATCCGACCTAAAAAATCATTCAATATGCTGCAGTACTCTATTGCATATTTTGCAGCTCGTAAATATTCCTTTAAAGTAAAAAGTAACCTATAATATTCCATTTAAATTCTTTGAGCAATCAGGAAGAAAATAACAAAAATGTTTTTAATTGTCGTGTTGTGCTAATTACCATACACAAGGCACCCAATTTATCAAAATAAATAGTAATAATGTAATGCCTCAAAATGTTTCTTTTTTATGTTAAATGCTACTCCTACTATATTAAGCGTATAGTGATCTATATCGAGCGTTATCTATATATTGGATGTAAGTAATCATTTTATTTCGTAGCATAACTGAGATACGGTTTTATATTTCATACAATAAAACACTTGGAGATAGGTTCTCTGTCCAAACCGCATTAGACGTGTCGTTACTTTGGAGTGTAGTATATAAAGTTGAGGTAACGGTCACATAATATGAGAGGTCGCAGTTATTGCTAAGTAATATTGATTGGTGGAGAATATATACGAGTTCGGGCACGCGAGGTGAAATGTTTTTATTCGCGCAACACGTCCACAGCCACCCGACTGCCGGCGATGTGTCGTTCTCCCGCGGGACACTGCCGTACTTCCGAACGGAGATATTTATAGCCGCCCCAGAAGCCACCGTTACCTAATGTTACATTTTATGGTGGCCCTTATTACGGTTCTCTCACCGACATCTCTATTTCATGTCTATAACATTCCTTAAGAAATATTTATTATTCAAACTCTTTATCGATACAAAGGTACGTATAATGTCCACAATGACATGTAATAACTTTCACGCATTTCGACATGGTAAGTTAAGTTCTACCGGTGGTCACTAGCGGCTCGCAAAAACGCCAGGTTCGAAGATATTCCTTGCGGCAATCGTAAATTGGGCTCGTCCCTCGGGTGCGACTTCCGAGGAGGTAGCGGCCGAGCCGGGTCGCATACGCTAATCGTGTGCCGGCATTGCCGTACGGCAATCACCTTCGCCGGGCGCATGCATTTTCCCATCGTAATGGCCGAGAAAGCTTCTTTTGTTGTTCTAGCGATTTGTTATATCTCGCCGCGCTTTTCTTAGACACCTGCTTTGACTCGCTTAATTGTTCTTTTAAACCCGCTGTTTTGTTGTAAATAGAACGCTTTGTCACATAAATCTGCTAAGTCGCCCTTCTGTAGAACCGGGTATAGACCGAGGTTCATTGTTAAAATAATGAGGATTCATTAGCATGACATTAATACGTATTACATTTAATGTAAGTCATTGTTTACATCTAACGACAAGTCATTGAATTTTGAAATTGTAATCGGCATAAGTATCTCCCCGGTCTACATGTCGCTTAGCTTAATTAAATGAGTTGCTATTTGAAACTGCCGTATGACTGAATGTAAGAATCAAGAAGGAGGCGCGAAGCCGTACACGCCACGCTCTGATGCTCCCTCGGCCGTTCAACTCGCGCTTCACCTCGCCTTGCTGATTTCTGCTCGACAACCGTCACTTCCTACATTCCATTTTTTTTTGTTTATGAAACGAACTTTCTGATTTATTGATGAATTATTTGCTACACATAGAGTGTAATATTTAACATATTGTTTCGACATATGATAAATTAGCATAAATAGCACGTAAATATCACGTACTTCATTATTCGTGTACATTTACATTAGGTACCTCAATGACTTGCTAATTTTATCATAACAACACAGCATATCTTATGTATGTTACATACATAGGCTATGTAATATACATAAGATATGCTGTTTTGCAAGATTATCTAGATTGTAACGGGTAGTTCAACTGCCATGCAAGACTTTTCTGGTTGGACTGATCAGGTACACCCACGCCCTTCGCATTTTGAGAGGAGATCCGAACCGACACGTATGAAGACACGCGGGAGATCTCATTTGCCATAAAATAACAATATGGCATAACAATATACCAATAACAAGTAATATGTGTGGCTCTAAACAAAAATGTCTAGATGTCACGTAGGTCGAAATAATGATACAGCCCGTGACATACTTTGCTTTGTGACAATTTTTGTCGCGAAGGGCTACTCTCGTACCCCACGATGACTCTGCGGCCGCTCGTTACTGTCTCCCCGTCTTACCTGACGCAATGGTTCACCCCGTGGTTCCACTAATGACGACACATTTTACGATGCTCTATAATTTATATAAAAACGGGAATTGTTTTTATTTACGAGTGGGCCGTAAAATCGCTCCTAATTTTCTGGCCGGTTATTTTCAGCTGTTGCTATGCAAAAAGCCTGTGTATTTGCTGTTTGTATTGTGCTAGGAAATGTGCATATGATGTAAATAGACTTTTTACTTTGCACCACTATTCATCCTAGTTCATTGTTCTTCGAAATTGCTCCGCGCTGAGAGTAGCGCTATGGTTCTGGCCGTTTTGCGGCGTTTGTTGTAACTAACAGTACATGCCTTACCAATCTAAAAGGATTTTCAATATTTTTTCATTTTATAGGAAGCGGACCATTGTTTGCTGAATTCTAAAAGCGTTTTTAATCTTTCACTCGAATGAGGATATTAGTGTATATTTCTATTGACATACCATATTGCACTTAATGTTATCACTTATCATCGTTTCATTAGACTCTCGTGAGCCTTTATTGTAGCGCTAACCACGGTTCGATTTTAACGATAATATCTGCGTCGACAAATAGATCGCCGATAAAATGATAAAGTGTGTTTAGCTTGTAGTTGTTTACTCGACAGCGGTAAAAGGTTTGCGAGTCCCTCGCGGCGCGGGCTCGCTTGTTTTCATTTCGTTATTTACTTTTAATTTGGCAGCAAGCGGATGATGCGGCGGGCGGGGTGTGTCGTGTGAATAATTGACCCGATATACTGGCGAGTGGCCGTCTGTGCGTCGTAGACGCGTCCGCGATATTTACTGGAATGCATCTTTGCGACCACTGGATTTTAGGATACTTATTAACTTAGATGAGATAGTGATATATCATCAAAGTTATATATCATCTTACCATGGATATTTATGAGACTTAAAAAGTGTAAGTCAGTTTAAGCTAAAGTGCATTTTAAAGTTTTATTTAAAAAACGCATTTCATGCATTTAACTGAAGAAAAAGAAGCACTGTCTGTTACTTGAAGTATTGACATTAATTGTAACATAGTCAAATGTTGTGACATAATTATTCTCTAACACTTTTTAAGTAAAATAAATTGTTTTCAAGATCGAGAGCAATTTCTGCATGTAAAAGAAAAACTAGCGCCAGTATTGTGCATTCCAACAATCTGCTTTGGTATTTGATACCGCAAATGAAACCTTGGCAAGATTTCATTCACAGCGACAACGATACTGGTGCGGCTGCTGCATAATTCGACACGATTGCACTCTCGCTGCACAATCTATCTGCATTCGAGGATTTTACACGTTAATGCAACTCGTGTATATGAGTAGTTGGTAGATACCTACCAACACGTCGATGACAAATCGTTATTGTGCAATTGATTGTTTTGTAATTGGTCTTAAAGAGATTAATGACTCATTTACTTCATACCTTTTTGAAATTTATAATATTTATGTTTTATGCATTATTAAGAATAAAAACGATCTTGTACGCTCGTTTATAGTCTTAATAATGCAAGATAAAGGAATTGTTACCAAAATCAATTTTCAGAAGAGCTTTAAACAGTTAATGAGGCACTTATCAACGGAACTTCGAAACGTATTGCATATTTATAAAGGTGAGAAAACCAAAGAAATAAGTTCATTTATAATGCTTCACTTGACATCACTGTGACGAGAAAGTTAATTATGTTTAGAAGAATGGCAGACAGCCGCGACAGTATTCCCTAAATCCTTTCAGTACTGCAATAATTGATGAGATGTATCGTTACTTAAATCTCTTATGGACGGACCCTTTTTTAAACAAATTAATTAAATTAAAGGATTGTTTTCTTTTATAATCATTTAAAATATTTCTCGAAACGAAAATGTCACTGTATGTATTTCTATGACGCGGCCGAATAAATTTTATTTTAAAGCTAAGCTTAAACGAGCTTAGTATTTGTCATTAAATTTAGTATTGGCACTGTGCTAACCTACTTAGTGACAAGTGAGATGAAACCGTGTACACATTGGTATTAGCAAAAAGGATTAGTGACACTATATCTGTTTGAAATGTGCTCAAACGCTGTACTATTATTATTTAATCAACTATTCCACAAGTTTCCGGTGTGCCGCCTGCATATTTGTTTATTTTCGTATACGGACAATTTTTTGGTTTCATAAACTTTTATAAGGTAAATTCATTTTGTACTTTATTATTTTCAAATTCCAGTTTTTGTCGCCAATATTACGGCTTATCTAAAAACATTACTGATGGTACACGAATATTCGGTTATCGTTTCAATTTGTTAATAAATATTTGTTGTGGCTGTTAACGTGGTCAGCAAGAGGTAAGTTCCCAATAAATGATGAGAGCATTCGACTTGTCACTAAGTAAATAGGATCAAATTCGGTTCACTTGAACGATTTGCAATTACATTAAAACTAAGCACAATTCGTTATCTTTTCAACTTTACACCCAAAACTTTAATGTAAGTGACAATTGCTAAGCATTACTTAGCAAACTTGTGAAAACTCTGAATGCTACGTAAGTTTTTGTAAAGTGTTATCACTAAACGTATGTACAATAGCTGTGAATTGTACCCAAAAAAATATAATGACAAGCGAAAAAGCGCTCGTTTTTCTATATTTAACGACTCAAAAATGTTGTGTGCCGATCACTTCACGTTTCGGTTTGTTTTATTTAAATGTGTTGTATTATATGCAAATAGTCGCCGCGATTCGAGGTCGGGGGTGCGACGACGCGGCTCGCGTGCTGCGCAACATTAGGACGCCGACTACTTCGCCGGGGGTTGGCTTATTGTCTCGCGTCTATTAATACCAGTGTTTATGGCTAATTAATTTCTGCACTGTGTTGACTACCAATTTTCTTAAAAGCCGCGCACCATATGCTATAGGTGTAATGTGTACCTGAATCTATACTTGAACCAATTAACTTATTATTTATTTAATTATTTTATTTATAATTTGTTTTATTTTATTTATTTATATTTATAATATTATAAAGTTGAAGAGTTTGATTGAACACGTTAATCTCAGGTAGGTACTACTGGTTCGAATTAAAAAAATATTTAGTGTTGAATAGTCCATTTATCGAGAAAGGCTATATAAAGGCTACCACATCACGCTATGTTTGTTTTTTTTTTCATGTAATAGCGGGTAACACCGCGGGGCACAGCTAGAGTATTTATAACGCCGTGTTAGATTATGTTCAGAAATTAATTTGGATAAGATCATTTAAGGTAAAATCGGTTGTAGCTTTTTGCAATTGTTCAACGACATTTAATAGCTTTTAAGGGTTAGTGTACTTTCCCGGGGAACAGTAGAAAATACGCCTAAAAATAACAAATCGTGTGTGAAGGTAATGGAACAGGAATTCTTCACAAGTTTTATCATTGTTTCGACATTTCTCTCAAGGGGACATTCTCATAAATTGGATTCAAGTTAGAATCTACACAAAGAAATATGCCGCAACGAAATATCTTTTAGTTTTTCTGATATTGTCATTTAAAAAAGTTTCGTGTTATAACGGTCAGGCGGTCATGTTTTTGGTATTTTTTTTTTACATTTCTTATAACGAAATATAAATTATACCAATGCTAAAAATCATCTATTGACCTTTTAACAAGCATCATGTTACCAGGTCATACATTTAAAAATAAATCGTTTTTAATCTGATTTATTATTATTTTGTTCAATTGATATATTCATTGTGATTTGAAAATCTTGGAACGTTATTAATGATATTTTTCGTTTTTAAGCCATATAATTTTCAGTTATATTATCATCGTAAATTCTATGTCACTATATGTTAGTAATGCGTTGTCTGACGACCACACAATAATTTACAATTTATAGATTGACTTATACGTATTTTTACTTTGTTTTTGTTAGCTGTTTTATGCATTAATAGGAAAATTAAACTGTCCTTCAGGATTTCGTAATGTATAAAATCTATACGATAAAATTTGCCATTAAAGGAAACTTTTTGAAGTCTACACTAAAGTTTCTGGGTGGTACTTAAACTGAAAGTTGGTTTTAAGGTTAATAGTAGAAATATAAAAGTGAATAGAAAGTACATTTTAACTATAATTAGAACCACTTTCAAATGTAAAAAAAAAGTTCTTTATAAATTATTATATTTTCAGTAAGGTGCAAATCTTTTCGTAGTTTCAGCTGTCTAAAAATGTTAAACTTTTTTGTTCAAAAGCAGATACATGAAACGTAAATAAAATAAATTTACACGATGTTAAAATAAACTCAGGTATGCTGAGTAGATAGTAGATGTAACTGTTTTAAATGACCTTATTTCATAACTAGTTTTACAAGTTTAAGTTTAAAATAAATGCAGACAACGTTTATGAACAATTACTCAGTTTCAATATTGTTAGTAATGTCAATGCGAAAGCTACTCTCTGATAGAGAATGTATAGAATGCATTTTATCGCATTTATGTATTGGGTTGTGATAGATTCTAGTCGAGAAAGTGGGACGAAAGTGGAGTCGGCACGGCTATAGTGGATGCAGGGCGACCGCTGCAGCAACGGTGTTTGTTGACGAGACGGTGGGCGGCGCGAGCGGGGCGCGCGGGCCGCGTCCATCGCGGCAGGTGTGCGCCGCGGCAGTTCCGCGACTCTCGCCGCACGGGCGCCACGTCCGCGACACAGACATGTAGTTCCAACTCGCGTTCGTCGACTGTGAAGTGACTCAATGTGTTGTTGTTGAAGTACAGTGACGTTTGTTACGATACGATGGTGGTGTTGGAAGGTGGTGGCGCTTTGCTCGAGCCGGCGCTCGCGCTCGACGGCACTACGGCCGCTTGTCTAGAGCGTGCCTATGCACAAGCTGATATTTCGCTAAAACTTTTACCTAAAAGATACATTAACTTGCATCAGTGGCTGTCGCCAGTGACCACTTCGGTAACTGCCGCCGCTGCCGCCGGAAAGGATCTCAAATTGCAAATTGTAAGTTAAAATACACAATTACAATACATTATATATTTATTTGTCTTAGTCGTGAAGCTTTCGTCCAAATTTTACCAGCCGTAAAGTATTTATACTTTATCTTCCTCATAGCTTTCATTTATTTTTTTATTATTAGGTGAATGTTTATACACTGTTGTTTTCTTGCTTATATCTTATAAACAAATTTGTATTATTTTTTAAATACAAGCAACTCTTTAATCGTTCAAAATATAACACTAAACAAACGTCCAAAAGTTATATACTACAAGTTAATATTTCAATTCTCAATAAATATTTATTTGCAGTGAGTAAGAATATAAAAACAACGCGTTTAGAATAAAAACACATCAGAAACCAAGAATGAACAAAAAACATAAAGGTATAAATTGCCGTTCCGGCTATCAAGCTTTTTTTATCTCCAAAAAGTCTTACATGTCTATTACTACTAAGTTAAAAATATCATCTACCTTATTTTGACCTCATCTTATTCATATACGAGATCCTTGTGCATTAAGATAATTTACCAGTAAAATATTCAATGATATGACATTCGAAATGTTGAAAGTTTCAAATGCCTATCGGCTATTTAATAAACCTGTTTTGTCATGATGTTAGGATCGGAAGCAAATATCAAGTTGGCTAACAAATTGCTGCACACTTCCTGTAAATGTTCGCTATCGTGATCAAGTATATAGATCGGCACGGTGCATATATTGTAATACTGTAAAGCAATTTTGCTTCTTTCAATCGGTATTCAAAACTTGATATTGTTATAATAACAATGACATACTTCGTTGTCCCACAACATTATGATATCTCTTATATTCTTTAATAACACTAAGTACGTTACGAACTGAATAAAAGCACGTACCTAAAATAAAGGTATTTCCAACCGTGCAGTATCTCAACAAGACTTTGAACGACGACTTTCATTTAAACTAGGCTCTATATTTTATTATATGTGTCAATAACGCAAATGTTGTCCTTATAAACCAGTTGTATTTTTAATTTTCACACATAATGTGTTAAATGTATTATTACTAACACGCTTATTGTTAATATTGTACTTCTAGTTCTTATTACAATTAAATTTTCGTTTAATAAATCGACAATCTATCTTATTAAAAAAAAAAAAAACTCCAAGATTATTGGAATACATTGTTATTGTTGTTTTGGGTGTAGATATACTTAAAACCCCCTACTTCTACACGCAGCCGATTGCTTTCATAAACGCCGAAGAGACAAAACGAAAGTTCCGTACATAGCTACGTCTATCTTTAATAACTGTATCGGAAGGCAGTAAAACCAGTTTAGACAAATTATGACGATGTCCGAATAAATTGTTAGAATTATTTGTATCGTGGTTTTGTATTCACAATTAATAATCCATGTTTAATGTTATCCCGTTACTCTTCCGTCGCATGTTTTTGATATTATTCGTTTAAATACACCGTTGCAGCGTGTGTCGATAACCTGTTGATATTTAGCTAAAACGCTTCATGTCAAGAACTGTATCAATAACGTAGAATTCGTTTTAGAATTTAATCTTGTTCATACATCGTAATTGGCGTTCTTGGTGTAAGGATTTATCTTTTGCTTAATTCACATTCCGCCTTAATTGTCAGTGATACCGATACTTGACTGTGCTTTCTCTCACAAGAAATAACTACATTAATTATAATTTCACAAATTTCAGATACGCAAGACGATAAACGAAAAGAAAAACTATTTTAATTGGAACAGTTTCACCACCAACATAGTTAGTAAAAATATCAAGAAACATGTTGTACGACGAAAATATAAAGTTATTATTGTTGTATATTACAAAAATTCTAAAAGCTCGCGACACGAATACCTGAGATTGTTTTGCATCCACAAAATGTGGCATGATAAGTGCCGTATGCTGGAGTAGTAGATATTATGCAACACTAACATCAATATGCTTTCGCATAGGTATACAATAATGTCATAAACACATGCGACGTAGTTACTTTGCACATACCGGAATACATAATGGCTAGGAATAAATTAATTTGATGGCGCGTTTTACGCCGTGGACTCCCTTCTTGTTGGTTTGTGAAACAAATGGTCCCACGTTCTAGTCCCAGTCAGGCATCAGATGTCATTAATGAAATTTAGGTGACTAGTATCTTAAATATGACATGATCTGATGTACAAGACTTCATAATAAAAGATTCTTATTGAGGGCTTGTGTGAGAGTTGTAAAATGTTGTGCTCCACTTAATTAATAAATTTATAATAAAAAAATGGTAAATTTATGACTCAAAATTGAGTAGTACGAGACTTATTTTTACAGTTTTTTACAACAAAAAAGAAAACATCTATTCTACTTAAATATCAATACATTTTTAACTTGTTTATAACATTTTAATATTTGTAACATTGCTTTTTTCATATTTAACTTAACAATAATACGTGACATAATGTTTATAAGCATTGGAGACGTGTACATTTGTATGTTACAAAATTTTCATGCTGTCTCATTTTATTTCGAAATTTATTACACATCAAAATTGCAGATCCAAGCAAAACATTATTTTGAACGTCACTAATTGAGGTGTTGTATAAATAAAAGTCGCATTAGTAATAAATTTTATCGATAATTATTTAATACAGCATTGAAAATTGTTAATTAAATTCGCCGAATATCTACTGTGAATACCCAATCTTTCCATTCTTCACGGCGCTGTGCCATTAATTAAGTAGGTTTACTTTCATTATAATATGCAAGCTTTCACTCGTGGTCGTGGTGCAGTCTGAATGCACTTCCGTACACGGCTTTTGGTGTGAACGCAGAACTCTACATATTGCAGTGAAGTCACTCCCTGCCTACTTGGGCTGATACTGGCTGGTCCTATCAAAATCAAAACAGGTGTTTTGTTTTAGCTCATGTGGACCCAACGAAAGCAAAATTTAAGATAGATATTGTAGGTTTTTGAATTTATACGTTATACGTACACTGGGTACATCCAGAAAAATATATTTATGGCGCTCTAAATGACTCTTTATGCTACCATTTTATTTTCAAATTGTAACAAAACATGTGCAGAATTTTCGAAACAAAGCGAACATTAGTGTACAACGTGTACACAGGTAGGTATAGCGGGAGTTTTGTATCAGGCGAGCGTGGTTTACGGTAGATATATTCGTGCGATTTTAACTTGTGCCGCCTTTTACGCGCGGTCCGGCCGCTGGGCACCGAGTGTCCGCCGCGGCCGACGTATCGCCTCGCCCGATCTCGCTGCATTCATGCTTGCACCCTAGAAAGCGCTAAATGTACAGATATTCCTTCCGACCGGCTCACCTAGCTTTTTGAGAGTTTCCATTTACCGTCGAAAAGTTGCATTACCCAAATTGAATTCCGCTTTTGTAATTCAACGTTATTCATAGCTGGCTGTTTCCTTGAAATATCATTTCAGCACCCCAACTTATTTAAGAAACTAACATGTGATGGTTCTGTTAAGGGTTAAATTTTAAAATTATGGGATTAGATCAAAGCTCTCTGTACTGTAACTCTTTTTGTTATTTACCTTTTTTTTTTGATAAATAGACGACGTGTATGAAATATCGGAAGAATTATAGAACAAACTTTATGAGTTTATTTTTATTTATTTGACTCAAATTTAATTATACAAAAATAATTTCCACAAGGGACCAACAACAACAACTAGCTAAAACAGTTGGTTGGAAGGCTAGACATTAGGACAAGGGGCCGCACGCGCTCTCCCGCCCGCTTGCCGCAGCGCTCGTTTATTTGCGCCTTCCCAGCTCTTTTGTTATGCCCTGTCGCCTGTGTCTGCTTTGAAAAATTGTAATGCAGCGGTATTGTAGACGCGACTTGCCGCGATTGTGCGCACTGCACTTTAGCTACACCTAACACTGCACCCTCGAATTTACTGCACTCAACCCTTCTACCTGTATTTATTTCTAATCTACACTTTTACGCCGTTAATTTTCAGAGGGTTGAATAGGAGTGTATATTTAGTAATCAATAAAAATGTCTCGTTTCTTTATAGGAACATAACGAACGACGCATTTTGTTTTGACTTTTAACGCACTAACTTGAGTAGTTCATATGAAGCGAACCCATAATTCATCATACTTGTAACTTAATGGCGTTTAATAGAATTGCTAATATTATTTCTCTGGAATAAAAGTTGAATGCACTTTTGGAATATTTGAAACTCCACTTATCATAACTTGTTTGCTTAGACATGTTTGACATTTAAAGATCGCTAGTGAAAATGTAGATGATATACAAATATAGAAGATTATTTATTTTATCCGAAAGTGTGTTTCAAGGCTACACTTCTTTATGTCTGTTTTTAAACCACGGATTTTCATACTACGGTAGATAGATACAAACATTAGTCGGCATGGTATCCTGCAAATAATGCGCAGCTATTTGTTAGCTCTACCTAAGAAAAAAGTTGATTAAAAGTACTTTCATCGTATTTATAGGATCTCTCGTTTTAGTGGTTTTTGATATTGATATAATTATAGTGATATAGATATATTTAAGTGTTTGACTAACTTATTCTGTTTATCATTTACATTTTTGAATATTTTATATACATTAGACTTACTAATACAAAATATTCGAAACTGTAAATGGACTTCATTGTATTTCTTATTTTTTCATTCTTATGTTTCTATAATTGAAGGCAACCTATTAACTGTTAAACCGTGTCGCTTGTCGGATTATAGGAAACATCGGATCAAACAGGGGCTAGATTACTGCGGTTCTACTAAAACTCATGAACTAGGACATCCTGGAACATCAAGTTCTTTTTTGTAGCTACTTATTATGTCCGCAATTGTCAAAACAGTTACTATGTCGGATTATATGTAATCATAATTATGTACAGTGTATTATCCTTGAAACAACACAACTCGTTCGACGATATTTAATTTGTCAGTAGTAGTTTAGGAGATCGCTAGAACTCTTTTTGGCTTTGCCTTGAGGCTGCCAACTACAGAAATCGGTCAAGATTCTGTTTACGTATTTACATGACCTAGCTTACTGTACTCGCAAACATTCCTTTTATGACTTATTGTACATTATTTTCAGTATCGCATGTTTGTTATATCGTGATAATGTCTTTTATAAAACGTCGCATATGCATAGTAGCGGGTCCCGGTATCCGACACCAGAGTATTCGTGTGTATAACGCAGAGAACGTGGCCTGTGAAGGTGAAGGCGGAGCGCACGAGCCATAGAATACATTAGCCGCCACCACCAGTGTTGGCGTCGGAACGTTGTAATATATTTCACTAGCGGTCATTTTCGACAATTAACCACATAAAATAAGTGAAATTATGCATGCGGCCGACGACGGCGTATATCACGTCCAGTTACGGGGCACGATACCTACCCACCTGTATATTCATTATTCAAAGAAAATGTTTCGCTCGGCCAGGCCTCGTCCGGAAGCGCGGGCTCTGTTCGTGTGATTGATGGAGAGCTCTTTATTTTTACTATTCTTTTCTGTATATGCGAGCTTGTGCATTCCTTATGTCTTCCTTCATACATGAACAGTCGCAATACGTCCTACGAAATAATGCTGTCTTGTGTATATAAATATTGTGCTCTGGAAACGTCTTTATTAATTTACCAGCTTCTACCTTCGTGACACATACGTGTGGACTCATTTTTACAATTATAAATTTTTGATATTATTAAAATGAATTCTTATATTATTTATTTATGTCTTTCATGTTTTACACTTTCGACTCTCTTTAATTCGTTCGATGTAATGATGGACGGATATCGTTCAGGTGACTATGGAAATGTCAATCTAAAATATGCTGATTCAAGAATATAGTTTTATGAAAATAAATACATGTCATACCGCTGTTGATTTGGAAAGGGTATTGCAAAGACGCGTTGTACGATACTTTACGAATTCTTTCTTGTATGAATTTCATAGATCAGCTCTAAGATCGCCTTAAACTACTTAAACTTAAGCTTAGAACTACGATTTTAAAGAAGAGTCAGTATTGTCTCATTAAATAAATGGATATGCGGTAAGAACATTCACACGATAGTTTTGCGACTACAAAATATTATTTAAAGCTGAAGAAATATTTTCATAAACATACAGACCGATTAATTGACTATTGTCCAAGCTACCAACTTGGTAATGAACATTGATGACAAATAATGTTACAAAAAACTTTTTGAGTTTATTTCAATAAATTTATGAGTTCAAGCCTCTGTAGCTTGCTGTATCATTCCACATATCTCTACGTACTCAAACTTGATGCACACCAAGTTTCACACCGAAAGGGATTTTCAAGATTTATATTTTGACGGCTCATCTCTCATCACTGTATATTATTCGGAATACATAACATAAAACCGTTATGTCAAGTGTTTTAAATTTTTAATCTGCATCTGCAAATAACCTAAACGTGAGCAAATATGTATTCTTACATGGTGCTTAAATGCCTTTCCTGAGTAAGCCTCCGCTTCAACCGGACCTCAAACCGTCGGATTCATTTTCTCTTGCAATTTCCTACAATTTCCGGACAGCGTTTTGGTACGCTTACGTGCTGGAAAATTATTTTCCCGTTGATAATACTCGTGTCACGGTTGCTGCTGACGGTCGTGCCTATTTTAAAAAATAAAACTCATTAGCAATTAAAAGCATTTGGACTTGGACCGCATGCCATTCTGTTTATGTACGCTATTACACATATTTTGATGAATATAGAAGAGTAAAAAGTATCAAGTTCAAGTGCGAGATCAACGTCCTGCCAGTTGCCGCCTGGCGCATTACGCAACACGCAAAAGCGGTCGCTGCACATTCATTCATTCAAGCCTCGCGCGAGAGCCTTGTGGCAGTATCATTGTTGTTGATAACTGATACATTTGTCTTTTCCATATACAGATATCACGATGCACATTACCAATGCACGTGATAATTAAGCGCAGCAGCGTAGCGTTACATCAAAAGAAAGTCATCCTTTTATCTGACAGTTGTCTGTTTTAAGATGTGTGCTCATTCCCATCCGGCATCACCTTGAGGTGTGCGTGAATCAGCAGACGGCACGCTCACCGGTGTGACGGCGGTAGTTCAAGAATAGAGTGCGATCTATTTACGAGTCCACTCCCGTTTGTTTGCCAGCAATATGTGTCATTGTTAACTAATTTAAGTAACAGCAACTGCCAGCTGTTACAACACGACGACGACGTGTAATAATATTGCTTCACAAGGGGATTCCGATGCGGCATGTGACTCTTTGAACCAAACGACCTCTGAATGTTGAATTCATAAAACCTGGCATCAGTTATTTCTATGTATTCAAAGCACATCATAAATCCATCAAAGTCCCTGTTCACTGTAAAAAAGTCACCGCGTTTTATTTTTACTTATTGCATTTACTTTTTTTTGTCAAATAAAAGTATGCATCACTTTCAAGTAAACATACAATATTTTTTTTGCGCTTAAAGATACCTTGATTTAAGAGATTTTTTTAAATGATATTCCTTGTTTTTGTCTTATGTTTAAAGGTATTAAAGTTTACTTCTTAAAATAAGCAATTTATATGCATCGGACGTAACGAGCTCAATAACGAGTCTTTTAATTTTTTAGTGAGGTGGGTCGTGTTAATAATATTTTATTAATTAATGTGAACGGAGGCTTGCACTGTCCGATACCCGGCGACATTATCGCTGGAGAGTTGCGTAAACATCAGAATGTAAAACACGATACCGTTTAGCCGGTTAATTAATTGCCGTGACCGGGACTCCGGGAGCCGGGAGCGAGCGTCGTTCGTCGCGGGCTTGTTATGGAAATAATGAGTGCGATCGCTGCGCACAGCGCGCCTATTGCACAAGTTGTTCCGGAACCGCACCGCTTACTACCTTTTTTTATTGTTACTTCTCTGCGGTCACCACTTTAATATTTCCAATATCCTCCCCCAACTGATTTACCTCTTCATTTTCTCTTGCATCGATATAACCTCTTTTACAGTCCTGTAGTCGGATCTAAAAAAGGAAGATAAAATTGTATTAGTATCTTTGATTTGATAAGACGGGCGAGGAAATGTGACTTTGTTGCCAAGACGTGAACATGCATACACGGGAGCTTATTACAGAAAAGTTATGCGAAATATCAACGTGCAAACGTTTACGTTCAAAAGTTGCGCACATATATTTTATCCAAAATTGTTAAGTGGATAAAACTGTTGGTTGCATTGTTTTGTTTGGTTCGAGGTTATGGTTATTTCTACCATGTAACGCGTGAAGGATTATGTTATAGTTGTTAGCACGCCTAAGAGTGGGTAAGCAGTTCTATTTCGCGCACGGGTTTATTGGGGTTCCGTGATTGAAGCTACCCGTGAGACACGTCACT
Organism: Cecropterus toxeus; assembly: GCA_018249875.1. Taxonomy (NCBI): domain Eukaryota; kingdom Metazoa; phylum Arthropoda; class Insecta; order Lepidoptera; family Hesperiidae; genus Cecropterus; species Cecropterus toxeus. The sequence continues at coordinate 33,258 of DWNE01000009.1, forward strand.
TGATTTAATTAAAAGACGCTTTACCACCCATTCCGTCGACCCGACGCCAAGTAAGGCACCTCGGTTAATTTCGACGCGAGTCATTCCGCACAAGATTTATCTCAATATTGGACTCACCTTACACTGCCTTCCCTTAACATGCTGTTATATTACTGCAGTATAATACACGTCGAGTACGCGTACATTTTCAATGAATTAATTTGTTCCGTGCAATGCAATAAAAAATATTGATGCCTCATATTTTGTTCCATGTAAAAGAAGGATCTTGAGTTCGTTATTTTTAACAAGAGGAATAGCTTTTTTATTAGTAGGAAAACGGGTAAATTGACGTAGGAAAGGTAGAATCTCTTAAATCCTGCAGTGATTGCATCATTTGGTCGAGATAGTCGTCATATTTCACTGTTGAACCTCTGACTTACAATTTAACAAATGGTCTACATTTGTTAGAATTGTGGTCGATTCCCCTTTTCAACGAGCTTGTAGCTTTTAAGCTAAACATTAGTGCTGATTTACGAACTGTGCTATACATATATATAAATCATATATTATAACTGTTACAGCAATTTTTGAGGTGCCTAAAGCTTAAAAATCACGCTTAGTCACATTTTTCGTGACTAAGTGAGCAACCGTTAAAGTAATAAAAGTATTATAATTTTATATTTAAAATATATATACCTCTTGAGATGTGTTAAGCGGATACCGTTACGAATCTTCAACTTCGTTGCACACTCTTACTTGTAAGTTATTCTAAAAAAAATATTTATTCATAAATGTTTTGACGTTTGAGTGCGAAGTTTGCTCATTTATTCCCATAATTTAACAAAAATGTGCGAAGAAAAAATATCTTGCGATAATTAGATTGAGATTTTTGTAAATTCTCATTGTTGGCGTCTAATGCGCTACTCTTGTTGGCCGTCATCACGCGTCGCGGGAGAAGTTCGTTATTAATTCATCGCCTCTCAACTTGGCCGCTTTTACTCGCATTACCTTTCCCATTCGTGAAACGATAAACCATTTTAGACTATAGGTTTTAAGCTGTTACTCTACTGCTGAGCAATCACATTATACCTATATATTTACATATTCGATTATTGTTCTATTTGTGTTTTAATAATCTCTCACAAAATACGCACGTTCATATTTTTTGAAGATACGTATCGAAGTATATATTTTATGATTTTAAAGTCATACAATATTGCACGTCTGGACTGCAATAGTGGTTAGACTAGAATTGTGACTCTAATAAATCTTGGTGTCGATTATGGTGAACCACAATCGGCAATCACATGATGGCCAAAAAGCGTCCACGCGATGTTGATTGTGACATTGTCTGATCCGGGCGGGCGCCGCGGCGGGCACCACCGTAGGGCGAGCGGGCGCATCGCGGCCGCCACCCGCATTTGTGATGCAAATTGCTGCGCCCGCCGCGGAGCTCCGATGCGCTTCACGCCTTACCTGTTCCACCCAACATAATTATTGTGAAAAATATTCATTTGTCCGCTTTTAAACTCTCATTACCATAACTTTGCTTTCTACCGCGCGCTCCGCGAACTGAAACCGTGTTTTAGTCTCCTATTCGGCTCGCCTCCGATATTCCCTTATTCGTGTAAGCCAACACCTTTATCGCTCCGTTGGCTGTAATGGGAGGAATTCAATAGCTAACTGACTGCAAGAAGTCCGTGTGAAGTTTCGTGAGAACCCAAGAGTCGTTTGGTACCCGACTTAACGTTATCATATTACAAACGATTTCGCAAAACGAATAAATAAGAACGGAGGCAAGAAGCGTGCGGTGAAACCGAGTCAAAGCGTGGGTATTAGAAACGCTCCGATTACCACGCTGAGAAGAGCTGCCTCCGTGTCGCTGTTGTACTTGAATAGTGCGTTTCTTTACCTGCATACCGTTTTATAACTCGATACTTCCTCTTTCTTAAAAAAAGACAATCACGTTTAATATTAATCAATAGAACAAGTTACATGATTTTAATTCGTAAACGATCATAAGTGATTAAGTAAGTGGGTAAGTTGTAGACGCGGATACCGGTACCGCTGCTGGCCTGACCGCGTTCCACTAACGGTATCCAATCCGAAGTATTTCTCCGGCCCGTGGCACACTTCGTGCGTACATTCACCTCACCCATCTTACTATCTTCGCTTTGCATAGCATTGCCTTCGTTTGTTGTGTAAGTGGCATTATTTTTAATTAGTAATTTTACAGTTAGTTATATATGTACTCGTATATGTGTATTTATTTATCCACATATTGCTACAGTTCAGTCGGATATATTTTTTCATCCAAACTACAACACATATTGAATTGAGATCAAAGCACCGTTAGAGTTCGACGGACTTCTCGTGACAGTTAAGTAAAAGTTTTTAAGTTGACCAAAACGGCATTCGCCATTAGTGCTGAGGTTTAAAAGAAAAGATGATTTGCATATTTGACTTGTATCGACTTAACAAGGTAATTGGAATTTTAATTGGTGCACACGAAGAAGTAGTTAGAGATCTGTCGGTGCGTCAACTTAATAATATGATTATCAAACGTGGTGTATGTTGTTATATTCACGGGTTGGTAGAATTTGCTGTCAAAATTTTGGAATACCCTATCCGTTTTGAAAACAAAATATGTCATAAATAAATATATATTTCTTATAAACTCTTTTGTTTAAAAGGTTTGACGATAAACAACCGATTTAAGGAAGCCATTTCGCTAGCCCTCCACCACCTCAAGCGTTATAATTACATTGGCTTCCTTTCTCCTTTGCTTCATTTTCTTAAAATTAACTTGTAATGTCGAGATAAGTGAAAGTTTTATTTTTTCTTATTTTCGGCATACAAAATAGCCTGTGAAATATATTGCTCATTTGCCGTTGGGTTTACATAGACTTAGATGGCACTAGTATGGGGATAAGAGCTCGAGAGGCGGTTGCGTTATGGTCCTGTTAGCGGAAATTGGAGCAGAGGTGCGAGCCAGGGGCGAACGTGGCACTTCATTACGCGGCCTCGTTACCCACCAGCGACGCTACATCTCGAAACCACGCTTCATGTATCGTAACCACGCCACGCTCTCTTCCCAATTCTTTACGACCTCTGTTGATGTTTTACTACCCATTCTGCACACTTTGTAGGCACATTTTATACATCATATTTTATCATTTAGGTTTTATTTCGCCGAAATTAAAGTTGTACCTACATGAATTATTGGTTTTACGAATAAAACTCTCATACCTACCGGTAGGTAAGCCGTGGCCCGTTTTCTTGCGTGCGTGTGATTACCTGGCTCGTATTGCTGTGTAATATATTCATATTTTCACCACCTTCGCATCCTTAATGTTTCGTTTCCTCCTTTGTTTTCTATGGACTGCCTTTTATGCAGTGTTTTAAATTGCTTTGTGTGTTGTAGAGCATTGTTATTTTAGCTCAACAGAGTCTAAGGTTTAGCGCATTAAATATACATATATTTGTTTAGAAAAATACTATCTTTAAAATTTTGGTGCAAAGGATCTTCTTATGGAAGAGCGGTAGTGTGGCAAGATAAGGGTGCCTTCCGTTTCCGCCTGGTGCATCTTCGCTCAGCCTACTAACATTCGCCGAAACGAGCGTCTTGTCGCAGCCTTCTGCCAAATCGATTTGTGTCATATAATGTCATAAACCGACAAGCTACTTTGGACACCGGCCATTGCGTTGCACATATTAATGAATTACTTGTATTGTTGATAATGTAGCCGTTGTAGGTGTCCAAATAAATCTTCGGATCAGAACAACTGGAACATTGAATCTTAATTATAGAATTTGAGTTTGTATTCTGATAGCGGATAAAACTTTGGTAATAAGGCATATCTTCTTATAGTGATAATAAGGCCAGTGACTTTGAACCCCACTGCGTCAGAAGGAGGGTAGTGTTTTTCGAGTGTATATTTGTATTTATCTATGTCCATTTCTTTGGCACCCGCTGCAATACAAATAACTTAACGGATTGTCACATATGACATATCATTAGAATAGTTTCAGTTTGAAGAGTAACATAGGCTACATTCTTTTAAAATGACGCCAGTAAATAGGGAAGAATGAGAAGGGCGACTGTATTATCGTGGCAATATTTGTATAAAATGAAAGCTAGTAAATAGACCTTTTTAAAATATATATATATATATTGTATACTTTTATGTTACTATTTTTACGAAAACTTTTTACGAAAACGTTATAATTATAAAATGTGGTAAGTCAAATATATTTTTTCAGCAATCGGGATATTTGTATCAATATTTTTAACAATGTTATTTGTTTGCAGTTGTGTTTTACTTTTATGCGTCTTTATATCGTTTAATTCATGTTTCTTTAAAAAAAATCGGGATTATTGACGTTAATTTGCGGAAATTCTTGTTACTTATAACGTCGTAATTGTATCTAACTTGAAACTACTTCGCAACATCCCACTACGAACATGTAAGTAATCCTATTTTATTTAGTACCTGTTTGTAAGTTGAATATTATACCCCGCGATGCCCAAACTGAATATGGTTACTTTTAAAGCAATGGGCTCATTAATTTCATATTAATCATTGTGGTTGAAGTAATTCCAACTGGCCTCATTCATTACGTTTCAAACCTTTGTGATTGAAGTAATTTCGAAAATCTTCTAGTACGTATCGTATCATAAAATTAATCATACATTACGCCTTTGTAAATGTACATTTTTTTTATAAATGTAGTGATTTTGTTTGTATATTTGATGTTTGTCGGTTTTTGTAGTTTATGTAAGAAAATACCTAGCACAATGCGTTACCAAATAATGTTGGTGATAGAGCTAACACGCATACAGATGACGATAAATCGCTCTGCGTAGACACTGGCCTCACTTCACCCACTTGACCAACATATTGTGCCACAGACGTGTACGGTCACAATTTAATGCCATTACCATTCAAATCACTGATATGAAAATTAGGATTTTCATTTTGGATCACCAGTACATAATGTTGTTTCTACGTCGCTTTCACAACATACTTTTATCATTTACCCATATGTTTGTTATCCAAATGCAAATTTTTAAACGCGACCAGTTGTGGTATTCTGTAAGTCAACAATTCTCAAGCTGTTTACTGTTGGTTACGTGACCAGCTTAGGAACGCCAAATGTCCGCCATCTGATCCCCACAAATCCGCGTTATGTCCTCAACTATGAAATGTGCCTCTTTATTATTCCGTAGTATTTTTGCAAAGCTTTGCTAGGCTCTGTGTCGTTTCATCCTTTAATAGTCTACGGATTTAAATGAGTGTAGACAGAGTTATGAAATATAGAGTTTCTCGGCTAGAGTTTGAACTTTGAAACGTAAATAAAAAAATATTACTTTTATTGTTTTTTAAATATGCAGCAAGCGCACATTTTGTAAATGTTACATTTGATGAATTTTATGAGAAAATACTTCTTCGAGTATCTTATTTGTTGTAGGGTGGTAAAATTATTATTAAAAAATACTTAATGGCAGCAAGTTCAAAATTCGGCTATGGTGTTCAAAATGGGAAAAAACTACTAAGAAACCTTGTTGCAAAATTTTGTTCCATGTGTTTCATTTGTATCCCTACACCTGTTGTAGAAATAGAACATTACATTCATATATGATATTTATTTTCACATTTCTAAAAAAACAGGTCTTGCTACGATAGGTATATTAATAATACGTATATTTTTTGCGTGATCACGTAAGTGAGCATGATCGAATACAAAAACCACGTCACTAAGTGTAATATCTAGAGGGTGAATTGCGAGGGTGTGACAGCTAGGTGCGGCTCCCAAGTCGTCGATGCGGTGATGGCCGTGGTGTTTTACGAGAAGGGTGCGCCGCGGCGCGGGCGCGCCTGCTGCTAATTTTGATAAAAGCTTCGTCCGGCCGCACCCGACCGCCCGCCGCCATCAACCACCAACGCGACCGATAAATACTCATCCTATCTAAGATATCTAAGTGCTGGTTTAGAATTTCGACACAGTTTCGAATCCGTCGCTAAATAATCTTCTACATCTTCAAATTAATTGTATTTGTTCGTTAATGACTTATGGTTTAAATAGTAGGTGGTAAGCAACTGTATTATTGGTGATTGATATGTAAAGTGGTTTAATGAAATTGCACGTGTCTAGTTGAACTTATCCTTGAACAACTTTGCAACCGCAAACTGGTCATAATAACATACTAATACTAATTAAAATGTCTTATTTGAAAGTGCAAATGCAAATTTAACGAAATTGTCACATTATAATTTTTATGTGACATTGTAAATTCCTACAGTAAAAATCTATACATGTAATTATATTCTACTTAGAGTATTTATGTAGCGTTTTCGTAAAATTTATACATTATATGAATTAAGATTTTCATTCGAAGAAATTGATATAAAAATATAATGTAACTATTTATTTATTTTTATTCATGGATTGTAAGTAGATTTTCTGTATAAAATTTTTTTTACTAGGATAATCGGAACCATAAGTTTTTAAAGTTCAAGTTAAAAATAAATAAAATACGCGAGAAACTCAACCATATTGCCTGCACACTGAAGTAATGTTACGATTCGGCACTTCGACTCAACAGTATGAAGTGCATAGGCAGTTTAGTAGGGTTCTGTACCCATAAGGTAAAAACTGGAACTTTTGCCTCCGCTACCTACCTATCTGTCTGTCCGTCACGCGTCACATATTTACATAACTGTAACCCTTCCACAGCGTTCGTCATAATATTTACCAGTTCAATAAAATGATCTTTGGACTTAATCGATGAATATTTATCAATCAGAAATGTACACAAATTATAATGCGTGAATATTTTTAGAAAAATATTTTACCTATGATTTTTATTTATTTGGTTTAACTACAATAAATTAATACTATAAATTGTATCGTATATAATGCAAAATCGTCTGGTTCAAACTTATCTATGTTAGGAGGCTATAGTACAAAGGTGGCTGTAAATATAAATGTTCCTTTTCTGTAGTCTGGAACACAGTCCTTTAATTCGAATCGAGAGGTGCTCCATGTCCTTTCCTGGGTCATTGACAATGTGTGTGAAAAAACCCATGGTGATCGGTTAATTAGTTGAAGCGTGAAGAAGGTACAAGCAAACTTATTCTCAATTGCATGTAGTATTAGTTAGGATTATAATATGCTCTACGCAGCTACATTTTTATTAATTTAATTATATACTTATATTTTCCGACAATTAATCTTATTAAATCTTAACAAATCACTGTATACACATGCTAATTTATAACCAGTAAATTATTGACCTTATTCTAATCATTTCGATAGATATAGGTGGACAAAAAGAAAACCGGCAGTCTGTGATATTTGCATTTTACAGTGATAGCGTAAACTCTCGTTCTATTGTTTTCTTAGTGATATTTCCATCTGGCCACCGAAAGAAAATGATCTCACTTCTATGCTAATATTGGGGCGCTTGGGCTAATATTTTACAAGCACTTTAATATTGATCTATTTCAATAGTTTTGTCTTTTTTTGTGTACAATACTGATGTATGTTTATAGTATAAATTGCTGCAACATGACTAAATTAAGAATGTAGAAGCTTAAAATAATGTTTGCCTGATATTGATATGATAGGAAGGTTCAAGTGTTTTGATATTGAAAATAATTAGGTTTCTATTAATTTTCGCTCACATATAACGACATTATTGATATTAAGATCTAACTTTATTAACGATCATTCTAATTGTAAACCCCACCAAGAACAAGATCTTTTGCGAAAATTGTTTGTGTAGAAAGTTATGGGTAGGCGATGCACTTCTCGCCATCTCATTCCATACAAAAAAATCGACGAAAATGTTCAATAGCCCGATCGTTGTAATGTTATAGATTCAAGCAAAGGTTTCAATCGCAAATGGGAACAACAAGAGGAAAATTATAGATTGACCCATAACATATTGGCAGCAGTATTGGCAATAGTTTATTTCCGAAAGTAAACTCGTTCGACCAGGGAGGTACTACCGCCACATCTATTTCTAGCGTTAAGCAGTTCTTGAGTTGCGGTGGAAGGGTGTGTTTGGCGGGGCTCACTTATTATATGAGTAGACCACCTTAGTCCTCAGGAGTAGCAACGCATCTGCGATTGACTTCAGACAGAACCCCTGTTCTATATGAAGTTGTTTACAGATAGCCAAGGGCACTGCCCATGAACATCTGTAAGCAGCATCATAGACATCGGTAGTAACTACTGCCCATTGGGCAGTAGTTACTACTTACCATAAGTTGGACTGAATGCTCTTTTGCTACTTTATTCTGATAAAAAAAACTTAAGATATAACTAAAATGTAAACATTGTTACATTATTACAGGTAATATAACTATTACGTAAATCTTAAAATATAATAACTATTACGTTAATCTTGGAGAATATACATATATTTAATTGTTACTGTAGAATAAGAGGTCATTACAAAAATTAAAAGATAAAAATGTGATATATATTTATCATCGTTATAAGTATCCGCTATCTTTGACAAACAACGTAAATGTATAACATAAAATATATTAATATTTTCATATTGTATACGTTAATCATAATGAATCATGCAACTATCTACTTCTTATAATCTGGTTTATGTTTTAAAAAACGTGTACTGCATTCATAAATATTGGTAGAGACTGACTTATTTGTATTAAAGTAACTATTTTTAATACGCTCGGCTATACAAATAAGAACGAACATAAGTTACGACGTGCAAATCGTAAATTAACCGATCGGCGAGAGGCGAAAAAGTTCCTGAGAATAAATAGTTTTCATTTGTTATTGTATCTTATCAATCGTTAGCAACCGGCGTAAACCTTGCAATGGGTTTGTTAGTTAAAGTATAGAGTTAGGTGTTAACTATACGATCTACTGTAAACTGCGAACGATCTGCGGCCTACGTCTCTACGTTGCTCGAGAATGGTTATTTAGTATGAGTTTTGTGGCCTAATTAATTGGCGTAAATTTTAAAATTGTGCAAAGGGTTGACCGTGTAGTTGTTGTACACGGTCAACGCTATTTGTCATTAAAATTTAATGAGCAATGATGATGTACTAAGTACTTTTATTGATTGATGTATTGAAGGGATTTTCGATGTAATTATTGTAAAAAACCTATTCGTATGTAAAAATAATTTGCGGTACCTTTGGTAGGTACATAGATGAAAATGTTTCACGACTCTCCCAATTCTACGCTATTTCCAACTTGTACTTTTTAATGTTTCCAGTCTCGAATCCATACGAAATGTTTATTTATTTTATAATAAGGTACGGATTTAATACACAGTTAACATTATCTAATTAATAATATATCCTTATTAATGTTATATAGTCCCTCTTTAGTAATAACAGATTACATTTGATCTTTTTCGAAGCTTTTTCTTTAAGCTTATTACCAAAACAAGAGGCACTACAGCTCTAAAGTTATGTAAATCCATGGCAATATTCAATAGGCATTAAAGCTGTCACAGAGTGAAGAAATCAAGATTGAACATGATGTCGTGTTCCGATAACTCAACCCGTGATCGCGGTCAGAGCTAGTCGATGATGCTCAAAATTAATTACTGACTGCCTTTTTTATATGGAATAATGAAGAACAGCGGTTTCCTGTATGATGTCAATAATAAACTTGCTTAGTGGCAAGTTCACAGTCAAGTCCTACGGTCGAGTAGTCTGAATCTACCGTCAAAATGCGAACACCTGAACAAATAAACAATGTTCTCAGTAGGTATAATATTTATGAGCTTTCGCGGCGCGGATCTGTGGGCGTTCATGCTTGAGTGTGGTTTTCTTAATTATCACACATACATAAATCCTCGTCTACTTTTCAATTTGAATGAAGTAGTAGTTAAAATTTGTTCGGTTTTTCCGCAAGATCTCTCTTGCTCTTTGATTACAATATTTAAAAAAGATGATAATTGCGGTATGGAGTATTGATAATAAGAATACAATGAACTTGGAAATAACGAATCACCTTTGAAGCTTACGGGCTATATTGCTTAGGCTCCATGGCCATACCTAATTCTTTTTTGTCATTAGTAAACGTAACCAAGAGTACAAATCTGTGGTCAGCTTCTGATCCTGAACTATGTGAATATGTTAAGGTTCTGAACAACAGATATCCGCAGACTATCCAGAGTTACGCGCATACGGACTTCTACTAATTTTAACAATAATTGTAATAAATATTGCTTTCTTTTCTTATTATGCTTTCAGACTTAACTAGGTATGTTTCATTATTTAGTTGTATATCATCAGTTTTTTTTTAAATTGTGTGTAAAACAAAATATGTTTTTTAATGATTATACGAAATGAAACTAAATTGACTTAATAGGTTGCCGAGACCGCTTCGTGACTGTTCAAGTTTACATTATTGAACTAGTCTTCGTCAAAATAAATAATAAGTTGTAATTCTGGCAGGGCGTGGGCGACGTAGGCGTGGCTACGCTCCGCCCAACTTGAGCCCGCCCTCGCCCTTTACCACCTTTTCACGAGATTCAAACGGTTTTTTGCGTAGACAGTAGGTATCTAACAGACTAATTAAGTCGGGAACATAGGTTTCTTAAAAAAGCCTCCTAACGACCAGGTTAAAATATTTATTATTAAAAATAAATATTATACATAATACATTTTTAACAAAAAAATATGAATGTTTCGTAAAAAAAAAAACTTATTTTTCTGACACATCTAATCTTCATTATTTCGTAAATACACTTGAGAAGTGATTTACTGATATAAACATTAGGTTATGATCCTCGGGTGAGCCTCAGCAACCCTCGGGGCAGATAAACTCGTTACAGCTTGATATACCAAACCGACCTTAGACGGTGGCGGAGCACGCCGTCAGCCGCGGGTATCCCTGTAATCTCGTTGCGACTTCCGACCCCGTCGACTTCGATTCTCTCCAAATTAGCTTTTGTACTCGATCGGCAATCTAATTTTCTTCCTTCTGAAATGTTTTTCTCGCAATTCGCGTTGCTCCACTCTCCACGGCAAACAATTTTACTCGTAAAGACGTTAAATGCAGAGGTGAGGCGCTTGCAAGAAGCAGAAGCATTTCGACGCTGCCACTAAAAGCTTCTTGTTGACGCAACGTTCGATTCGAGAGGCTCAGCTACGTTCTTGTCCTTATAATTGATTGCTTTGTCGCGTAATTTGTTTGCCGACGCCTGAAGCGGGCGATCCTCGCGGGAACAACGCGTCGCTCGTCCTCTCGTCATCGTCCTCGTAAATAATAAATGTCATTGGATGTCATATACTGCCGCCGACACTGCCACCACCTAGCCACCACCCGCTCATTTCATGACTTGACATCTTTACTAGCGTATTACTGTACTTACTAATGGTTCAGGTGTCAAGCTCACGTAGCAATTATGGCACGTAACGTACTTACTACTGCTTTGTTATCAATCATTGGACTCTTAAGAAATGGACATGCACGCCCAAAGGCTCTTGGGTTGAATAAAACAATATTATTAAATACTTCAATGCTCCTATAAACGTCCGCAAATTGTATAAAACTATATATTGTAAAAATATATTATCGAAATTAGAAAAATAACCTACTTTGTATTTGGTATTTAAATATTTTGATTCGTATAAGGTCAATTTGTTTGTAGTACCTATTTCAATTTTTACTTACACTGCAATCGTTGAACAACTATTATCAATAGGTTTCAATTGCTGATGTATATACGAAAATAGCTGCGGCAGAGTAATACTAAATTTACTGGATGAACTCTGTAGCATGCACGCTCCTTCCCTCACTAATAACACCGTAATTGGTATCGAAGCTCGCCGCAGCCGGATTACTGAACGTCTAATTGAATGCGAGACGCTTCCTCACGGCTGCTACCTGCGACTTCAGCGACAACGGCGACTTAATTTCGTAGCGGTCAAGTTGCCCCGCTTTGCGCACGTGCACGACCCGCGCGCCCGCACGGGACTAAATTACACCACCTCGATGAATTAAATTGTCTGAGAAGCACGAGCCAACGTGTTACGAGATCAAACGACACCCCGACCGAACGACCGAGACTTTAGAATCTCACTTTTCACCCGCTACGAAGTTACGACATCAGATAATCATTTGGTGTCAATTAGCTAATGAAAAATAAAATAGACTCCCGGAATATAGTAGCACCGTAATTAAAATTACGATGAGGATTCTGTTGGCGTCTGTTTTGAGGATTACAGTTCAACTTTATGTAGATACCTTATATCGATGGATACAAAGTTAACGTAGAGCCTTAGAGTAACTTGCTGGATCCATTAAGTAGAGTGAATAGACGTAAAACGAAGGTTGGTGGTTAATTATATGACAATTATCTTATATTACAAATAAATATAGAAGTCTATTAACTATTGGTTCACCATTTCGTTTAATTGCTACTTCAGTCTTCTTTACTTTTTCTAAATGCCATTGTAGTAAAATAAAATAAATGTGCTACAATTCTCTTCAGTACACAGCCACATCTATTTCTGCCCTATAACAGCAATTTCAAGATCAGGAGTTGCTATGTTCATATGTGAAGTGTTGTAAAGGAGAAATGTAATATGCAGAGTTTCAACTTAGTCCTCAAGAATAGCAACTCATCTGTGGCCGATTCTAAGTATATTCTTATTTGGCGTTGACAAGGATTAACATAGGGGGCAAGCATCACCTGCCAGGCGGACTGCCACTTCAATTTTAAGTTAAAACAAAATCTAGTTTTACGGCAATTTACATCCTCGTATCGCGTGGCGGCCAATGTTTCATTGGACATCGACTCTATTGAATCGTACCAATTGATGGGTTATATTTTCATTTCTTTCCCCTATTTTATAACTTTAAGTCAACTTCCAATGCAGTCGTATTACTCCTGTGTAATTTAATTTAGAACTCTGGAACACTGCCCTTTATAGACTTGATGGCTATATTAATTCAAACAGATTAGCAAACGTTCTAACAAAAAATCCAAAAAGTTTCATTGGTATTGCACGAATACCTTAAAAAATTCCTACACACATGTAGATGACTGAAATATTTCTCGATAAAGGTAAACATGGCAATGAATTGGGAATGGGGCAGGTGGTAGTGGCAATAGAAAAGGTGGCTCGGAGAGCACGAGCGATGTTGTGTGCGGAATGTTTGACGGTGTTTACAGAACGACGCGCGCGGCCGGCATACGGCCCTGGAGCCTCGCCAACTAATCTCTTCTCAACAGGTAAATGGAGCCCGGCCGCTCTCGATGACATCACAGTCGCATTACGTGCTCTGACACTCGTGATTCACCCCATTCAAAATATCACACTCGAACCGAAAATATGTTAATTGTTACTACGGTTTTTATTTTACAACATTTATTTTTTCTGGTCATATTTACATCTATTGTTCAAAAATATTTTTAACTTAAAAATATCACACGTTTAATGAATGATAATTGTGGTAATGTTGTAGTGAAATTATTAAACGGAACATTTTACATTTTAATTAAACGGAATGTATAATGTAGCTATCTTTTTTATGGCATATGCAAAGAAACAAACACGGTGGCCGGGAGCCAGTAGCAGCATATGCACCGGACAGCAACGCGGCTTGTTATTAACTTTTTAAACGATTGTGTTAATTAGCGCGCTTTACGGAGAGAAGCCCTCGAGCGCCGCAGCCTCGAATATAAAAAAATAAATGATACGTTCCTTCTATTAATTAAACATTAGTTTACTCATCGCCGTACAACTGACTATACTATTATGATTGTAATATTGCAGCGTTTTATTGTTGCTTCGAGTTTTGTAGTTTACAGTTTTGCTCTATTTCCTTTTTATTTTTAATACTCTAAGCTTTAATGTTAATTAAGACACGAATAAGTGTCAATTTTTGTCGCTAGGACAGCTCGTTAAACTTTTATCTTTTATCTTTGTTGCAGCAATTATTCCGGTCACAACAGGCAGCGGCGGCGGGCGGTCAGGCGGCCGCTGCACAGCTACAGCTGCTGCAGCAACAACAGCAGCAGCAATTCCAGTTACAACAACAACTGGCCGCACAACAGGCCTTCACCCAAGCGCCGTACGTTATCAACGCCGGGCAGGAGGGCGCGCCGTACGTGAGCGCATTGATAGCGGGCGTCCCTCCGTACTACGGCGTAGCGGCGCCATGGGGTGTGTACCCGGGGCTGGTCGCGCAGCCGGCCCAGCAGCAGGCGCAGCAGCCGCGGCGGCCGCTGACGCCGCAGCAGGGCGAGCAGCAGGTGAACGGGCAGGGCCAGTACATGATCCCGTACTACGACCCGGGCTCGCTGGTGATGGGCGGGCGCAACGGCACGCCGCTGCGGCTGGTGTCGCCGGGCGGCGTGCTGGCGCCGCGCCAGTACCCGCCCGCGCCCGCGCTGCCCGCCGCCTCCTCCGCGCCGCCCGCCGCCGCGCAGCCGCAGCCGCAACAGCCCCAGCCTGGTCAGTACACGTCCACTATACCGTACCATACCATACCTCACCGACATTAACACGATTGCGACATTATTAAGTTACTCGTTTGCATCGTTCATTGTAAAAACGTTTAGTTTTAACTAACTAAAACATTACTCGCGAAGTGTTTTTATGAACTGCAGTTTATTTTTTGTTGAGATGGAGATACAGTGCCCATTTAAATTCAAAATGAATGTATAAAGTTATGTCTAAATTCATGACATATTGTTAACGTATGTAATTAAATATATTAGAAGGCCAGTTTTTGTGAACAACGAATACCATACAATTATTATAGTAAAAATGTTTTATTTAGTTAAAGAATCGAGAAGAATTCAAAAAAAGTATATTTTCAAAGAGCTCCGTCGTTTGAGCTGCACTTCATAAATTAAACACTACACCAACAAGATCAGTCGACACACGTATGTATTATGTATATACTATAAAAAATATCTATTAATTTTGGTTTTTAAAGCATGTTACAAAATATTAGTTTTACTCACCCTAAGTGTTTTACGCTTCGTTTGTTTAATTCATTACAGAAATTTGTAGATATAAATTGGATAATCTGAAGTAACCAGTTTTACTGCTAATATTTTGAGTCTCTAAAAGATAATTGTAGACATAGTAAGTATACATACAAGGGGTAACCCATTTCAGGTTTATATGTCACATGGATCATTGGTTGGTTGTTGGGATCAACTTGTACGTAATGATTTTACAATGGCTATTTTTTCATTGAATGATTTGTATAATAATTGTAATTTTACATCGACAATATATTTCGTCTCTATTCTTTTCTAAGGATTTAGTGATTAATCCAATTAACCGTATTATTTTGGGATGACAAAATTTTTCGTTTTAACATAATTCGTGACATTCTTAACAATTTGTTAATGCACACTGCATTTATGTTTCTTGAATGTTCTCGTATAAAACGTACTTATTTTGATTACAGACTATAAATAACTATATATATACAAACATTATTATATAAAATGTACATATAATATAAACAAATTCTCATATACTCCACAGATGTAGTAATATTGATTATAATTACATTTTTATAAAATAGTTTAATTGCAATTTTCTTATTAAACAGTTGCATTACTTATTAGAATTTGGCATAATTTAATGATGCATGCCAGATGACCGCTATTAGTTTATTTTTTAAGGTCATATTATATTTTATTATTGCAGTGCCGACCCATGCCTTCAGTTTTTTTCATTTTTCATATTAGCTAAATTTTACGTGACCTTGGTTACGTTTAAGTAGTCAAATCTATAGACTAAACTTGTAAAGTATGTAATTTTAAATTCGACGGATCTGGAAAGATTTTTGTCGTCTTGTTTTATTTTTTGAGACCTAATTGCAAACCACATCGTAAGGAAGGAATGAATTCTTAAGAATGTGTAGATGAAAGAATATATAATTTTCAGTTATTGTTTAGTTATTATTATTTAATGTGAAAGGTTGGCAGATAACTTTTTATTGTCTTGGTCTGCAATTTATTGCTATCTCGTTGTTTGCGGATATCTGTATAGGTGACGATGATTCCTAATTAAGTTGTAATTATAAGAGCATTTTATAATTACAAGATAATTAGTACGAAAAAATGGTCGCCGTCCGTATACTTCCTTGCTCAATGGAAGGACATATATATATATATTATAAAATTATGTCCCGCCAAGGAGTACGTATTTCTTCCGATATTGAGGATGTTTATAGTTATTATTATGTTATATAAACGTAGTTGTATAAATATAATTTATTTGTACATAACTTTAATATATCATATAATAGAATGTTTCTTTGTAATTACGATTTCGCTTCGTTTTTGTCGTGGCCTTTTCTTATCGTCTACTGTCACGGAATCGATTGTTTTTTTACAAAACCTTTATTAGTTTTTTTTTACCTACTTAGGTAGACGTATTAGTGAGTTCATAACAGTAGATAGCGGGTAACGTTAGACGTGACCCGAAAACATCGGACATGTGCACATGTAAAGTATCGGAAGGGAGGATGCGTACGCGACGGCGCGGCGGCATCGGGCAAGCGCTGGAGCGGGCAGTTGTGGTGTTGCAGGCGGCGCTGGCGGCGCGGCGTGCGCGGGCAGCGCGGCGGCCGCGCGCCGCGACTCGCTCGAGTTCGGCGGCGGCGGGCCGGCGGCCGCGCTGCAGGAGTACGCGCGCAAGTGGGGGCCCTCGCCGCTGTCGCCGCCGCTCGGCGCCGCGCTCGGGCCCGTCGGGCTGCGGCCCGTGTCCGCCGCGCCCGGCGCCGAGACCGCCAAGTACAGGTGCATGCACACACACACGCGCACACACATACACGCGTCGGCTACTCTCCCGCCGCACGGTTCACCCACTCGTCCGACGACCGCACGTGACCGTGATGTGGATATTCCAAAACTACCTATTGACTGACCGGCTATGTAAATATTGAGCATTTATATGTTATGTACATGAGGAACGAAACGGGTATCCGATACACATTTTACGACGCAGTAGACCTCGAAAATTATCATTTTCTTATTAATTTACCAGAAGAGATATTCCTGGCGTGGAGAATTGATAAATGGACGGTTAGAAACAAAAGTGCACCGCACGCACACTGAAATGTGGCGCGTGCTATCGTCCGTGCAATGTATGCACACGCCGATACATTTATTTTCGACCTGCGTGTTGCATTAATCCCGACAATATCGATTTCACTGTCTCTAATAAGCAAATGGTTATTGGGAAAAATGTTATATGCCGTTTTATCACGATATTTTCGATAATGTATTAGGTATGTACAAAATATGTTGTCATCAGTTAATGTAATTATATAGAAAAACACACGCCAAAAGTAATAAATCTTAAATATTTTCTGTAATAAATATCTGTAAAAAATATACGAAATATAAATCTTGATTTCAATCTTAGTTTTCAATATTCATTCGAAAATTATTGAACAACAAAATAGTCAAAAGTTATAAAAAAAACCTGTTCTGTGTAAGAGAGTGGGTCGCGCGGCGGGTCTAGTAGTGTGGTCGATAGCGAATGTTCGCGGCCGGCGCGGGTGGCCGCCCCGGCTTGTAATAATGTAAATAGCTTTGTATATCATCATTGTATATGACCTTATTACCTTAACTCGTGTACAGTCGTACCGACATTTTAGCATGCGTATTTAATGCCACTTATTAGAATTTACAAGTAGGCACGTGCCACCTGCGACAGACACGTGCTTATTATGTTTTTGAACGGTTATTTGTTTATGTTGCAGAGCCGTCAGCAGTTTAACGCAAGGTTTATCATCCAACGGTATGTTCGGATCATCTTCATCGTTATTGAGCAAACTAAGCGGAGTCGGAACTATCTCAGGTTGGTACGGTATTAAATCGACGTATTTACAACTATCAACTTGATATTTGGCGCCTAAATTTATTCATGTTACCGACAATATGACATACGATTTCTAGTTTAATAGACAGTATACCTTGAAATAGTGGCATGATGCAAAAGCCATTCTTAATGTCGAGTTCACACGAAAACTATAGAGTTTAGCACTCTATCGTCTCAGATCGCAGATCCGCCACACCTATACATATTTTTTGTTGTTATTTTTTAGTTTATTATATTATTAGTATATTATATTATAAGGAGCAATTTATTTCCTAAAGGCAATGTTATAAATTATTTATAAAATAGACTATAGTTTTAATTACATTTATTAGAGTGGGATGAAAAAGACGAAAACTTTTGCTAAGCCCAACAAAATCTTCGTTCATACACTAGTACACAACAGTAAATCACGCACGTATTATAATTATGTCATCCTTACGTAAAAGTCGTTATTCTTAAGTTATTATTCCTCTTTTTAATGTATTCATAAACAATAATGTTGGAATCGTAATAAATGCTAACATTATGAATACTTTTCTCAGTATAAGATAGGTATTAATTACATATAAAGCGTTGTATCGTTGCGATGCATCTATAACCATACTTCGGATTAGAAGACTTTTTTTGAGTTCACACAAAATTAATATTCTATTTGCCTGTTCCTAGGGTCTCGTATGCACGAGTTAAGCTAATTTTGTAAACCAATTTATTTCGTACCTACGAAATATTTTACAATAAGTCATAAACTCCAAGAATCTTAAAACCAGAAATTAAAATTTTTGGTGCTCTTATGACTAACTTGTGCACTATCCGAAATAATTAATAATCAATCAACAATTTTAGACGAGCAAACTTTGTATTGGATTTAAAATGCCGAACTTTGTTAAGCAAAAAAGGATCTGTTGCTTTATATATTTAGTAACGATACATATTTGTTTGAACATACGCAATATGTAACATGACCATTATCGATTCTATTATAGATTTCGTTTTATTATTTAGATACATACACACATACACATACATACACTTGTAAGAAACAAAAAATATAAATAAATAAATCTAGCCGCATAAATACACAATTACAATTAGAATACTAAGTAGAGTATAAGCATAATATATGTACAGTCTAAGTGATTGTTTTGATTGCATATCGGACGGTAATCTAAATATTTTATAGTAGAATTCTTATACGTAAGAAATACTGTTAACAATTAAATATTTAACGATTATATTCAGCTTTATTATTTATTCAGATTTATACCCGTGAGGAATTACTTTATAGCGATAGGATTATCTAAAACTTTTGTTATACCTTAGACCTTAACTTCGTTTTAGGAAACTTTATTTACAAATAGACATATAGTCTAATCAAAAAACATGTTAAATAATAAATAACAATATTAATTATTAATTATGAGTAATACAATACTACACTCGCAAAATAATTATATAATCTGGGGCACAGTAGTGCCTCCGCCAAGTCTAGTGCGAAGCAAGCACTGCCGTATCATCATCTACTGGAACCATTTCGCCGCATTTTCAGGCCCCTATTAGAGAACCTCTGGATAAGACCAGAACACTGAAATTTTCGTCATCGAGTTAGCTACAATTATATACTTAAAATCCAAAATTTCACGTTTGTAGGTCATTTAATTCCGAAGTTAAGCGAAAGCAGTTTCGCATTTATGACACTCACTCACTCATGATCATCAAACAAAATAGAACTAGTATTTGTACCCACTATTGTCCGTGTATTGAGTCTCAACATTTACTGGATAAGACTTAAGACTCTACATTATTTATACATTAGTAGGTACAAGTCAACGGCCAAGGCACATAATATTAACTATAATAATGAAGAAATCGCAGTAAGGAACCTTAGACTTATCACGACTTTGTCCAGATTTCATAACTTTTTAGAGATAAACAAGCAGCTCCATCGAGACTTGGCTAGTTTTTTACAGAATGTTTTTGGTGGTACATGTATATACAATACATAGGTCTTAAATTCGTATAGGAACTTGATGTAACTATCGTTTTGAAACTGTGTCTGTTGCTTTGCACAACTTATCCGTTATCCAATATAGATAGAAATAGTATTCCAAACCAGAGGGATGATATTGACGCGATTTATATTACTTTATCTTTTTTTCTTATCGAATATGACAAAGTCCCAAAAGCTCTTGTCGTTGTTTATAAATAAATGTAGATGAAAATGTCACATGGAAATTTTATACTAGACAATATATTTAAATTTTATGATTTTATTGCTTATTATGAAATCTCAGGTCGTTTGAAAGTTTCGTATCTTATTTAGTTGTAAGCAATATAGAAATGTTTATAATGGATATTCGTATCTGTCGTTTTTTTAAATAATAAAACTTGTAATTTCTCCAGTGTTCGTTAAACAAAATGTCGCTTTTCAGTTCACATTTGATAGGTGTGATTAGGAGATTTCTCTTAATAATTAGTACATTATCGCTTTCTGTTTATAACATCATACTCATACTATGATTTTCTACATCATGATTCTGTATCATGGATGCCATGGACGCACAAAAACGAATACCTAAACACAACCGAACAGATAACAACTTTATTAAGTTATCTGTCTTGAGAATGGCTTATATAATATTTTGTTATAAATATTTAATAATTATTACATAAATCTGTAGCTATATATCTTATATTCTTATAATATTTATATGTATATGTATAAAACGCACATATGTAACTACGTAATTTGGCTATATGCTAATTATTTAAGATGTCTACATAGATGCACTATTAGCTATGGATTTTGTAAAATAAATAAATAAATAATTGTACATGTAGAGATAGTTGTAGACGCAGCACGTTAAAGTCCGTTGTGTTTGCGCAGAGCTGGTGGGCGGCGGCGTGGGCACGGTGGGCGGCGTGGGCGGCGTGGCGGTGGGCGGCGTGTCTGTGGGCGCGCTGGTCGGCGACAAGCCGCCCGCCGGCCGCTCGCGGCTGCTCGAGGACTTCCGCAACAACCGCTTCCCCAACCTGCAGCTGCGCGACCTCGCCAACCACATCGTCGAGTTCTCGCAGGACCAGCACGGCTCCAGGTGAGTCGTCGTCGCGCGAACGCGCTCGCATTAACACTAATAAATTGACATTTAATGATCCAGGTATTTGAACGTCATCGAATACGCAAACGTACATAGTTAATACATGGTAAATTAACATTTATCGTATGAACAGTGGATTTAGCATTTTTTTCTGAGATTTTTTTTCATAATATTGAAGAAGCAAATAAGCATGCTGTCCTCCTGATAGTGTCCACTGCCCCTCATTGACATGTGTAATCAATCTCCGGTGCGTTGCTACTCTTGAAGACAGATGAAATACCTCGGATAAGTGTATCTAACTGCTTAATAGACAGTTACTGACTGTAATACGACAGAAATTTATGCGGCGATCAACACCTTTAAATGTTCCAGATGTTCCATACGTTATAAAATCTAAGCACTTTACAAGTGATCATTGAATTAAATGAATGGTGGATTACAATATTTTTATTAGATACATAATCCAGACACAGGAAAAAAGACAAAATTATTGCACATCTGATAGTCCGCATGGAACTCGTTGACCGCGCCTTAAGTAAAAATAAGGTGAATAGGAGGTCGCCAAAAGTAATAAAACGCACACGAGTTTAAATCAATAATGTGCATAGCTTCTTTAATATCTTCATAAATATGGGCCAGACAAAATTATGTTTTTATATACAATATTTGAGCACTTACAGCCTATAATTACGAGGTACTGTTATAGTCTTATATATCTATAATAAATAAGTAAGAATGCGCTAGGATATATTATGGACAAGGATACTATTTAGTCCATCACAGAAAATTAAACTATTGTAAATGTCAACGAATATATAATAAGAATTTGCTGATGACTTCATTTTCTGGTGTAGGTAATTAAATTTATCATACTATAGTTTTACTTTTTTTTGTGATTGAGAAATTTTGTTTTTGTTTACCTATACAATTTTGTTTTTCAATATTGTCCATACATATATTAATAATAGAAACTATAAAAAAAATACATGCGTACAAAGTACACATATCAGAAGTGAAACTCCTTTGGCGAAATATTTATTAAACCTGGTTAATTATTCATAATAATCTATAGCTTTTGATTGCTGACTTACGTGTATTTTTCTTCCATGACTATCTACATTATGCGACGTACGCTCTATCTTACTCATTCCCTTTCGATTGCTCTCTACTAGAGAAGATGAAAATAGTAATGTGGCCGAATACCGAATATTCGGCGAGGGTCTTGCCCGAAATATTCGGCTGCTGAATATTCGGCAACTTTCCACATGATACAAGTCACAATTCGTCACTTACAAGTTTAAACTTGTATCGCTTAAGTAGTACGTAAGCTCGAATCTAGAAGCACCGATGATGATTCATCTACACATCCAAAGGTATGTCAATGGAAACCATTGAGACATATGATATTTTCTGGAATTGTATTGAGAAAGACGCTACAAAAAATGTACGTTCAGATGAAAGAGTAGAACAAAAAAAGTACCAGACGTATTGAAAGTCGGTTAGAAAATACGGTTCGGTTGCAAATGAACTCAATTTTTAAATAAAGGAGGAGTTTCTCAATTCGAATGTTTTTTTTCATGAAGTCTGTCTAGAT
Organism: Cecropterus toxeus; assembly: GCA_018249875.1. NCBI lineage: Eukaryota > Metazoa > Arthropoda > Insecta > Lepidoptera > Hesperiidae > Cecropterus > Cecropterus toxeus. Next base: position 55,790 of record DWNE01000009.1, read on the forward strand.
CGTCGGATAGCTGACTTAATTCTTTGGTTAAGTAAACATGTTTGTGAGTAATATTTTAGGTTTCTTTTATTATGATTACTATTCGGTATTAGCAGAATAGTGTACAATATTTGTCCAAATAGCGATGAAAAGTGGCCGAATACCGAATAGTTGCCGAATAATTGTAGCATCACTACGGTATGTGCTTCATTCTACGTTCGCCCTTTCTCACTCTTTCAATCGGTCTCAGTCGCTCTCTTTCTCCCTCTTTTTAGACAAAAACGTCACACATTTTCGTGTCATAAATATTCTTATTATTGCGATTCAATTTTACTATTATTTCGAGCTATATATTAATTTTAGGTTGCACTATATTATATATTTCAATAGATTTTCTTTGAAACAAATAATATTTGACAATATTTAATACTTCATGTTCATTTCCACTTACAAGCATTATTAACATGTACGTAAATCAAAGTTTCTATGTAATTTACTATAGGAATAATAATGGATGATTGGCAAGTAAATAAGATGTTTTTATATTGTTTTTTTTTTTCTTAGTTTTCTGAATCAGTTTTCCTATTACGTTTGCTTTTAATGTATTGTAATGTATGACGTCCAATACATTACGCAATCAAGGTTGTATTGTTTAGATTATAGTACATATTTAAGCTGATTTATTTTGTCGAGTTCTGTCATAAATTAATTAAATTACTTTAAATTTACATTCAAAAGAAATTTACATGTGAGCCAGACAGTCATCACTATGTAGAAGTGTAATGTAAAAGATCCTATTACCAGTCTTGATAAGCTTTAAATTTTAGATGTTTGTGTCGTATTAATTGTTTCTGCGCGTTTCTTTTATATGTTAAATACTCTTTATACCGGGAATGAAAGATTATCTCAAATAACAAAGGATATTACATGAATCACTTGAATTTAGTACTCATTTTACACAAATATTGTATTTGCACTTGAGAGAGTTCTATGATTAAGAATTCTAAGAGTTTTGCTTAACAGTTTGCGTAACGCATATCAGGTTAACCTATCGTTCCGATTAAAAATATGAAAGGTCATCAAGTCCAAAAAATCTGTGTTATTATTATTAATCACTATTACGTTGTTGCAGGTTTATACAACAGAAATTAGAAAGAGCGACAGTTCAAGAAAAACAAATGGTGTTCAACGAAATAATTGGAGCCGCGTATAGTTTAATGACAGATGTATTTGGAAATTATGTGATACAGAAATTTTTTGAATTCGGCACAACGGAACAGAAGACGACATTGGCGCAAAAGGTAACTATAATATTATTGTGTTTAAATGGAAAAATAGTTTCAGTTGCCGACTAAAACTGGTTTTTACGACGGAAACCGAATTTTGGCTATGGTCTCAGTTTCGGCCGAAACCGAAACTTTCTTACAAGGATCATGTTTTGAGAAATAAATTAAGTTTATTGCCGTAACTTAATCTTTTGAGGATTTGTTTCGATGCATTATACCATACATTTTAATTTAATAATATTCATGTTCGTCTTGGACCTCTATTGCTATATCAAGGACAAATATTTCTAGTTTATTAGTGTATTTCTAGCTTTTATATGGATTTCTAGCTTTTGTCATCTACCACGATTAAGAGTGTCCTGTGTTATCCTAGATCAGAAACTATGCGTGTTAAATTCAGCCAGATCGGATCAGTAGTTTTTATGCGAAAGAGTAAAAAAGATACATTCTTACAAAATTTATTTGTAATATTAGTATGAGTATGATAAATATACAGTAAAATGTATACTACAATTGGAATTCCGACAACGTGCAAAATCACGCGAGATTTTGATCCATGTCGTATTCAAAGACAGATAATTGGCTCGTAGCGCGAGTTCTTCGAATAGAACAGATCAATTTAAATAATTATGATACATTAGTACACACGATATATATTTATGTATAGGAATGAATACAAATTTATAGTGCGTGCGTAGAAAATCACGTGAACGTGATCAATTTTTATTATATTTAAATATTAATTCATTGTATATTTTTTTTAAGATGTTTCCTTGTGTATTTTGTGGCTTATTTACTTTTAATGAGTACTTCAACTTTTTGACATTGCAGGTTCGCGGTCACGTATTAGCGCTAGCACTCCAAATGTACGGCTGCAGGGTCATCCAGAAGGCGCTGGAGTCGATACCGGCCGAGCAGCAGCAGGAGGTGGTGCGGGAGCTCGACGGGCATGTTCTCAAGTGCGTCAAGGATCAGAATGGAAACCATGTCGTAAGTACAGAGCGATGTATTAACAAACGTGTAACAACTGATTGTCTTTACACGCGTGTCGTAAAACATAGTTTAGGCTATATTTATTGGTCGAAGAAGTTTAAAATGTCTTATGATAACGAGTTATGATTAGTTTTTTTTACACGTTAATGTATGAATTAATCGTATCGAAAAAAGTACAAGTCAACTTTATGATATAATAAATTATGGTAATGAACGTCGGGGAGCATTGTTAATTAATAATGCTCATGCATTTAATAATGCTCATGGAGTACACACGGATAGGTCCTCTAGAACGCAATTATATGTTTGACTATATTTGTGTGCTGCGTTTATATATTCGTTATTGTTCAGCGAATTATCAGTTGTTCAGTGTACATGTTAAATGAAAATGAAATATGCAACATATTAATTAGTGGCATAATATGTAAGACATTGGTATTGTGCATTGGCAGGTACAAAAGTGCATCGAGTGCGTGGAGCCGACTGCGTTGCAGTTCATCATCAACGCGTTCGCGGGGCAGGTGTACGCGCTGTCGACGCACCCGTACGGCTGCCGCGTGATCCAGCGCATCCTGGAGCACTGCACGCCCGACCAGACCGCGCCCGTGCTCTCCGAGCTGCACGCGCACACCGATCAGCTCATACAGGTACTCTTGTGCGCTATGTTAAGACTTTTCTCCTGACGATTAGACTATTTTTAAGCCGTAGTCCATCATGTCATTCATAAATTTACCACGCAAAGTGGTAAATTTTCTAAAGACATTTGCAGACACTATTAAGCATGTATCTCTGATGTATTGTATTAGGCTGAAGCGCGTATGTATATCCTTGCAAATTACTAAATAAGTGTTGGTTTATAATGTGATTATTAATAGTCTCACTCTCTCTTAAAAACGTCAGTACGGAGTATTATTGCATCGTAGTTGTTAACGTACGGTTAATAGATAAACCTAAAAATATGTTTATCTTTATTAATATTTATCTTCTCTGGCCTGCAACCTTTATTTTCAATTTTAATATTTTTATTATGGCTATCTTCATAATAAAAACTATGAAATATTCAAGTGTCTCTTACGATTCAACAGATAGAGCTATGTAATAGATTGACATGGCCGTTCAGAAGTTAGTTATGGGATTTTCTTTTTTACACGGTACCCTAACTGGTCGCGACAAGACGTGTATTTAGATTGGAAGTTGCGTTTTATTTGTACGTCGTCCAGACCGGGTACGACAATTGCGTGATGCAGCACGTGAAGCCAAGACGTTTATTGATATTCACGGATTGAATTAAAACGTGAGCGTTGGTTGTTCGTTGTCCAGGACCAGTACGGCAACTACGTGGTGCAGCACGTGCTCGAGCACGGCGCGGCGGAGGACCGCTCGCGGCTGGTGGCGGCGGTGCGCGGCAAGGTGCTGCAGCTGTCGCAGCACAAGTTCGCCTCCAACGTTGTCGAGAAGTGCGTGTCGCACGCCACGCGCACCGAGCGCGCGCTGCTCATCGACGAGCTGTGCGGGTTCAATGACAAGTGAGTCACGCATGATACTGTTTATAGTGTGTAGGAAACCCATCGCAGAGCCATCGATTCTTGCAGTGGGGAGCAACCACAGACAACCCAACCTCGAGACATGTCATCTTGACGATTCTTTAAGTAAATCATTCTGTAAATTTAAGAAAAA